>ML244806.1:33280-106827 GCA_005239495.1 Nicotiana undulata | reverse complement strand
ATATATATATATATATATATATATATATATATATAGATTCGTGCTAGCTCTTTTGATTATTTACATTTGTTGTGGTTTAAAGTCTACTGGCTATATTGTTTCCTGTTTGAAATTTTTGAATCAAAATTGGTGTGATAAGGGTGAATATTTGGTGTGATAAGGGGGGTGGATAATTGGTGTGATAAGGGTGAATTATTGGTGTGATAAGGGTGGATAATTGATTGTGATATTGTGGATAGGTGGGATCGGGTTGCACGCCGCAACAAGACTGTGAAAAATGGGGAATAATGATGTTTTTACTGATTTTTTAACTTTAAATGATTTGGAAACTCTTGATTTTCTTTACAATTTTCCTTATATTTAGCACCTGTGATTATTTCAAAGTAAAGTTTGGAAACTTGGAAAGTTACTTGAGAGTTGGTTTTAGCTGAGACCTGAAAAAGGCGGCTGAGTTATTTTATTGTTATTGCAATACTTGTTTATTTATTTGTTTAGATTTCTTTCTTGCTTTATATAATATTGTTACAGTTGATATTGTTGAAGCCCCATCGTATCCTCGTCACTACTTCGTTGAGGTTAGGCTCGGCACTTACTCAGTACATGGGGTCGGTTGTACTGATACTACACTCTGTGCTCTTTTGCACAGATCCAGGTACCGGTCAGCAGTAGAGCTAGTTCGAGCAACTTTCCTATTCATTTGGAGACACGGGGTACATCTGCCGGCGTTCACAGATCTCGAGAGTCTTCTCTTATTTTACATACGCTGTTTTATTGTATCCAGAACAGTTATACTATTTCTTTTAGCCCAGTATTTGGAGTATTCTTTAGTAGTTCGTGAATTGTGACATCAGACTCTAGGGTAGTTCTAGATCTATTTATATAATTAGCTCGTGGTTCGTTTTTACTTAATTGTTTAGTATTTTATATGTGAAAATTATTTACATTAAGTTTACTTTAAATTTACTTATTGATGCTTAATAAAATAATCAAAGGAAATTAGATACTCGAATTCTAATATTGGCTTTCCTAGCAAGCGTGGTGTTAGGCGCCATCACGATCCCTAAGGTTGGAAATTTGGATCGTGAAAAGTTGGTATCAGAGAACTAGGTTGCTTAGGTCTCACAATTCACAAACAAGCTCAGTAGAGTCCGAAGGATCGGTACGGAGACGTCTGTACTTATCTCTCAGAGGCTATTGAGTTAGGAAATAACTCCATTTTTATTTCTACTATATCGTTCGATTATTGTATCCCAAATACTGACTAGATTCTTCTACTCTCTCGCAGATGGCGAGGACACGTGCTTCATCTTCCGCTGATAAGAATTCTGGTCCTCCGGCAGCAGCATCTTCTACTAGGGGCAGAGGCCGAGGCCACGCCAGGGGCAGAGGCCGAGGCCACGCCAGAGGCTGAGGTAGAGGAAGGACTCAGCCCGTTGCTCAGGTAGCAACCCCAGTTGCGTAACCCCATATTGAGATTGATGATTGGGTTCCGGCTCAAATTGTTCCAGCGGGACCAACTCAGGTTCCCGAGGGGTTTATTGCTACGCCAGTTCTTCAGGATGCTTTAGTCCGCTTAGTGGGCTTGATGGAGAGTGTAGGCCAGACGGGCACATTCCCTGTTGCTGCAGCCGTATCTCAGGCTGGAGGAGGGGTCCCGAATCCTACTACCCACACTCCAGTTCAGACTACTCCTCAAGTTCAAACCCCAATAGACAATCTAGTTGGGGTAATTCAGCCAGTTGTGGCAGTGCCGCCCGCTAATGGAGTA
Organism: Nicotiana undulata; assembly: GCA_005239495.1. Classification (NCBI taxonomy): domain Eukaryota; kingdom Viridiplantae; phylum Streptophyta; class Magnoliopsida; order Solanales; family Solanaceae; genus Nicotiana; species Nicotiana undulata. Next base: position 105,059 of record ML244806.1, on the reverse strand, counting down.
GCCATGTCATCAGATGCTTTGTGGAGACTTGACAGATTCATTAAGCTATTTCTTGTCCATTTTAGTGGTGCTACTTCAGAGGATCCACGGGAATATCTGGATAGTTGTCATGAGGTTTTGCGTAATATGCGTATTCTGGAGACCAATGAGGTCGATTTCGCGGCTTTCAGATGACTGGTTCCACCAAGCAATGGTGGAGGGACTATTTGTTGACTAAGCCAGCTGGGTCACGTGCTCTGACTTGGGATCAGTTCTCTCATCTCTTTTTGGAGAAGTTCTTGCCGGTTACTACTCGAGAGGATAAGCGTCGTCAGTTTGAGCGACTTCAGCAGGGAAGCATGACTGTGACTCAGTATGAGACCTATTTTGTGGATCTAGCTAGACATGCTATTCTTATATTTCCCACAGAGAGGGAGAGGGTCAGACGGTTTATTGATGGCCTTACTCAGCCTATCAGGTTGCAGATGGCCAAGGAAACAGGATCCGAGATTTCTCTTCAGGATGTAGCTAATATAGCTATGAGGGTTGAGTCAGTTCTTCGCATGGGAGGTCAAGGGCCAGACAAGAGACCTCGCCATTTCGGTGTTTTCACTGGTGCCTCATCGGGAGGCGGGAATTCATTTAGCCGAGGCCATTCCACTCAGCACTACAGGTTTCCCATGGTACTTCAAGAGGTCTTGGTTCTTAGTTGCCTCCTTCTGCTCAGCCAGTTTATAGTGCTCCTTCAGCTCCTATTAGAGAACCTCATCTGCAAGTGTTTCGCGAGGCCAACCGATTCATCCGAGTCGGCATACTGTACAGAAGGGGTGCTTCGAGTGTGGTGAACATGGGCATATCCGTAGGGATTGTCCGTATTATGCAGGTAATCAGTTTCAGCAGCAGGGTGCTCGTGCTATAGTTCCGGCACTAGTTCCAGTACCACCTGCGCAGTCGGCAAGGGGTAGGGGTAATGTAGATAGAGGTAGAGGCCAGAATGTTAGAGGTGGAGGAAAAATGGCTAGAGGTGGAGGTCAGTCTGCTAGAGGTGGAGGTCAGCCTGCTAGAGGTGGAGGTCCTCCCAAAGGTGTGGTTTAGGGTGGCGGGGCCTAACCCCGACTATATGCATTTCCAGCTAGACCCGCAGCAGAGTCCTCTGACGTTGTTATTACATGTATCATCTCAGTCTGTGATAGAGATGCTTCAGTTTTGTTTGATCCGGGGTCTACTTATTCGTATGTTTCATCCTATTTTGCCTCGTATTTGAATATGCCCCGTGATCCCTTGAGTGCTCCTGTTTATGTGTCTACACCGATGGGGGATGCTATTGTGGTAGATCGAGTATATCGTTCGTGCATGGCAGTCATTGAAAGTATTAAAACTAGTATTGATCTTTTTCTTCTAGACATTGCTGACTTTGATGTTATATTGGGCATGGATTGGTTGTCGCCCTATTATGCCATTTTAGACTGTCACGCCAAGAAAATTACTTTAGCCTTATCGGGGTTGCCTCAATTAGAATGGAAAGGGACTCCTGATCATTCTCCCAGCCGGGTAATTTCATATGCTAAGGCTCGCCGCATGGTGGAGAAGGGGTGTTTGGATTATTTGGCTCATATTCGTGATTCCGATGCTGAGGTTTCTTCTATAGAGTCAGTTCTTATCGTGCGTGAGTTTCCTGAGGTATTTCCTGCAGACCTGCCGGGTATGCCGCCCGATAGGGATATTGATTTCTGTATTGATGTGGCTCCGGGCAATCATCCCATTTCCATTCCTCTATATTGGATGGCCCCTCCAGAATTGAAAGAATTGAAAGAACAGTTGCAAGACTTGTTAGATAAGGGTTTCATCAGACCTAGTGTCTCGCCTTGGGGTGCACTGGTTTTGTTTGTAAAGAATAAATATGGGTCGATGAGAATGTGTGTAGATTACCGACAGCTGAATAAAGCTACTATCAAGGATAAATATCCGTTGCCGAGGATTGATGACCTATTTGATTAGCTTCAGGGTGCTAGAGTATTTTCGAAAATTAATTTGAGGTCGGGCTATCATTAGCTAAAGATTAGGGCGTTCGATGTTCCTAAGACAGCCTTTCGGACGAGGTATGGGCATTATGAATTTTTGGTTATGTCTTTTGGGCTGACTAATGCTCCACCAACCTTTATGGATTTGATGAATCGGGTTTTCTTTCCCCATATGGAGTCTTTCGTGATCGTGTTCATTGATGACATTCTTATATACTCCTACAGTCGGGAAGAGCATGAGCAGCATCTCCGTATAGCACTCCAGACCTTGAGATAATCAGTTGTATGCCAAGTTTTTGAAATGTGAGTTCTGGTTAGATTCAGTAGCCTTTTTGGGTCATATCGTTTCAGCGGAGGGTATTCAGGTTGATCCTAAGAAGATAGAGGCAGTCAGGGACTGGCCTAGACCCACTACAACTATGGAGATTAGGAGTTTCTTGGGTTTGGCGGGTTATTACCGTCGTTTTGTGGAGGGATTCTCATCCATAGCAGCCCCAATGACTAAATTGACTCAGAAAGGTGCCCCATTTAAATGGTCAGATGAGTGCGAGGCGAGCTTTCAGAAGCTCAAGACAGCCTTGACTTCAGCTCCGATATTGGTGTTACCATCAGATTCGGGTTCCTTCACGGTGTATTGTGATGCTTCTTGAGTTGGCCTTGGAGCAGTGTTGATGCAGGATGGCAGGGTGATTGAATATGCGTCTCGTTAGTTGAAAGTCCATGAGAAGAATTACCCTGTTCATGATTTAGAGTTGGCAGCCATTGTTCATGCTTTGAAAATTTGGAGGCATTATCTTTATGGCGTGCCGTGTGAAATTTTTACTGACCATCACAGCCTCCAGTACTTATTCAAGCAGAAATATCTAAATTTGAGGCAGCGGAGATGGTTAGAGTTGCTAAAAGATTATGATGTCACCATATTTTATCACCCAAGAAAGGCCAATGTGGTGGCCGATGCATTGAGTAGAAAGGTGGTGAGTATGGGCAGTCTTGCGTATATTCCAACTGGCAAGAGATTGTTGGCTTCAGACATTCAGACTTTGGCCAATCAGTTCGTGAGGTTGGTTATTTCCCCCAACAGTGTTCTAGCTTGTACCGTCGCTCGGTCTTCTCTAATTGATCGTATTCGGGAGCGGCAAGATGATGACCCATATTTGGCGGTCCTTAGGGACACGGTTCGGCACGGTGATGCCAAGTAGATTACAGTTGGAGATGATGATGTTTTGAGGATGCAAGGTAGGTTATGTGTGCCTAATGTTGATGGCCTTCGTGAGTTGATCCTTGAAGAGGCTCATAGTTCTAAGTATTATAGTCACCCAGGTGAAGCTAAAATGTACCAAGATTTGAGGCAGCAATATTGGTGGAGAAGGATGAAAAAGGACATTGTGGAGTATGTGACTCGTTGCTTAAATTGTCAGCAGGTAAAGTATGAGCATCAGAGGCCTGGTGGTTTGCTTCAACAGATAGAGATTCCTGAGTGGAAGTTGGAGCGTATCACTATGGACTTCGTTGTTGGACTCCCACGGACTCAGAGGAAATTTGACGCAGTTTGGGTTATTGTGGATAGGCTGACTAAATCAACACATTTTATTCCTGTGGCAAGTACTTATACTTCAGAGCGGTTGGCTGAGTTATATATGGGGGAGATAGTTCGCCTTCATGGGGTGACTGTGTCTATCATTTTTGATCGGGGTACACAGTTTACTTCGCACTTTTGGAGAGCAGTTCAGCGTGAGTTTTGTACCCGAGTAGAGTTGAGTACAACATTTCACCCTCAAACGGATGGGCAGTCCGAGCATACCATTCAGATATTGGAGGACATGCTCCGCGCTTGTGTTATTGACTTTGGAGGTTCATGGGATCAGTTCTTGCCGTTAGCGGAGTTTGCTTATAGTAATAGCTATCAGTCGAGCATTCAGATAGCTCCTTACGAGGCATTATATGGTAGACGGTGCAGATCGCCAGTCGGATGGTTTGAGCCGGGAGAGGCTCGGTTGTTGGGTACAGACTTAGTTAAGGAGGCCTTAGATAAGGTCAAGATTATTCAGGAGAGACTTCGTGCAGCTCAGTCTAGGCAAAAGAGTTATGTCAATCGTAAGGTCCGTGATGTGGCATTCATGGCTGGAGAGAGAGTATTGCTTCGCGTGTCGCCCATGAAGGGCGTGATGATATTTGGGAAGAAGGGTAAGTTGAGCCCCAAGTATATCGGGTCGTTTGAGATTCTTGATAGAGTGGGGGAGGTAGCTTATAGACTTGCGTTGCCTCCAGGATTATCCTCAGTTCATCCGGTATTCCATGTGTCTATGCTCCATAAATATCATGGTGACCCGTCCCACGTGTTAGATTTCAGATCTGTCCAATTGGACAAAGACTTGACTTATGAGGAGGGCCGGTAGCTATTTTAGACCGGAAGGTTTGTCAGTTGAGGTCTAAGAGATATCCTTCAGTTCGAGTGCAGTGGAGAGGCCATCCCATTGAGGCAGCTACCTGGGAGTCAGAGTCGGATATGTAGAGTAGATATCCACACTTGTTTGCAAATTCAGGTAAATTTCTATGTCTATTCGAGGACAAACGTGTGTTTTAGAGGTGGAGATTGTGATGACCCAAGGGGTTATTTTATAAATTTAGACCTCGTTCCATGCTTAATAGCCATAAATAGATTAATTTTAAATATCTCGATTTGCGTGCGCAGTCAGGGCGTGAAACCAGAATGCTTTTATGTGAAAAATATGAGGAATAGTGATTTCTCGAATTTAAAGTTGATAAAAGTTGACTTTGGTCAACATTTTCAGTAAACGAACTCGGATCCGTGTTCCGACGATCCCGGGAGGTCCACAGTAAAATATGGAACTCGGGCGTATGCCCGGAAATAAATTCCGAGGTCCCAAGCCTTAGAAGTCAATTTTTGAAAGAAATTGTTTTGCTGAAATGTTTATGAATTAAAGAAAAATAAAAAATATTTAAAGTCATTGGTAACGGACCCGTATTTTGGTTCCGGAGCCCGGTACAGATTTGTTATGATATTAAAAAGTTAATTGTGAAATTTGGTGAAAATCGGAGTGAATAGGACTCCCCACTTATTTGCTATGTGAAATTCATTGGAGTGGTGTATAGGTGAGGTGACGAGTATCTATGCACCACCCAAATGGCCTGTTAAACATGATTCTTTCCCCGTTCATAATTTAATTGATCCCGGTCTTAATTATTCTTTGTTAGTTATTGTTTCCATGACTACTTGGCCTCATTATTTTAATGTTAGATATTATTTTGGTTATTTTGGAAGAGTACTGGTTGTGTATTTGATTCTCTTGGGGCATAGAGATGCTGAACAGTTTGACACTGCTTTTGGAAATATATATATATATATATATATATATATATATATATAGATTCGTGCTAGCTCTTTTGATTATTTACATTTGTTGTGGTTTAAAGTCTACGGGCTATACTGTTTTCTGTTTGAAAGTTTTGAATCAAAATTGGTGTGGTAAGGATGAATATTTGGTGTGATAAGGATGAATTATTGGTGTGATAAGGGTGGATAATTGATTGTGATATTATGGATATGTGGGATCGGGTTGCACGCCGCAACAAGACTGTGAAAAATGGGGAATAATGATGTTTTTACTGATTTTTAAACTTTAAATGATTTGAAAACTCTTGATTTGATCTACAATTTTCCTTATATTTAGCACGTGTGATTATTTCAAAGTAAGGTTTGGAAACTTGGAAAGTTACTTGAGAGTTGGTTTTAGCTGAGACCTGAAAAAGGCGGCTGAGTTATTTTATTGTTATTGCAATACTTGTTTATTTATTTGTTTAGATTTCTTTCTTGCTTTATATAATATTGTTACAGTTGATATTGTTGAAGCCCCATCGTAGCCTCGTCATTACTTCGTTGAGGTTAGGCTCGGCACTTACTCAGTACATGGGGTCGGTTGTACTGATACTACACTCTGTGCTCTTTTGCACAGATCCAGGTACCGGTCAGCAGTAGAGCTAGTTCGAGCAACTTTCCTATTCATTTGGAGACACGGGGTACATCTGCCGGCGTTCACAAATCTCGAGAGTCTTCTCTTATTTTACATACGTTGTTTTATTGTATCCAGAACAGTTATACTATTTCTTTTAGCCCAGTATTTGGAGTATTCTTTAGTAGTTCGTGAATTGTGACACCAGACTCTGGGGTAGTTCTAGATCTATTTATATAATTAGCTCGTGGTTCATTTTCACTTAATTGTTTAGTATTTTATCTGTGAAAATTATTTACATTAAGTTTACTTTAAATTTATTTATTGATGCTTAATAAAATAATCAAAAAAAATTAGATACTCGAATTCTAACATTGGCTTGCCTAGCAAGCGTGGTGTTAGGCGCCATCACGATCCCTAAAATTAGAAATTTGGATCGTGACAAAATTAGTCTTTACATAATAATACATAAGTAACTAATTTAATTTACAGCTACAATTCTGATCACATAAACTTGTGACGTAGGTTGGTTGAGAGATAAAAATGTTTTAGTTAATGAAGGTAGTAGCTCTTGAATTTTGGTATTGGTAATTAATTTAATTTACAGCTACAATTCTGATCACATAAACTTGTGACGTAGGTTGGTTGAGAGATAAAAATATTTTAGTTAACGGAGAAGGTCTAAAAATGTCACTCAACTTTCAGAAATGGTCTATCCATGCCATTCGTTAAAAAAAGGCTCATTTCATGCCACTGACGTTACACATTTGGCTCATCCATGCCATTATTGACTAACGGCTCAATTTTTAATATTTATAATGTGGGGCATGGGTTAATTCGGACGAATAGGGACATTACACGTGGAAATGTTAGGGTTTAAAAAAAATTAAAATTAAAATTAAAATTGAGCCGTTAGTCAAAAAATGGCATGGATGAGCCAAATGTGTAACGTCAGTGGCATGAAATGAGCATTTTTTTAACGAATGGCATGGATAGACCATTTCTGAAAGTTGAGTGACATTTTTAGGCGTTTTCCGTTTAGTTAATGAAGGTAGTAGCTCTTGAATTTTGGTGTTGGTTTCAAGTTCTACAAATTACAATAACGGAATAATTGTGAAAAGGAAAAATAATAAAATCTGTCAATTTCTTATTTTACTATGCTCAACATGACCATATTAGATTGTTTTTATTGCAATTATCTTATATGAATTATTTTCTTATTTGAATAATATAACATAACTGTAATCTCTTAGATGTTATGTTTGACCTATATAGATGAACTATATTGCATTTCTCTTTATTTTCTGTGTTCATTCTAATAGATGATAACCCCTTTCTATTTTTTTGATATTTAGTAATTTATTGTAAAATATTAATTTAATATTAGTTACATTTAAACTTTACATTTATTAAATCACGCCATTGTTACGTGATGTTTGAGCTTTAGGAAGTATCGAAAAAGAAGAAGAAGAAGAAGAAGGAAAGAGAGAAGTCGGTTCTGAAGAGAAATGCACTCAATTGCATTAAGGAAGTTATAGAATTATTACAATGCTCATCTATATATAATACACATCATTGAGTTAATTAGATTATCTATTAACAACTAATTTGCCTAACTAACTAACATAACTAACCACCGCTAATATGCACAACTGTTATCCTACACCTCTATCACCCACTAAGCTGTGATGTACACAACTGTCACCGGCTGTTATTTATTCCATCTCAACATCCCCCCTTCAAGCTAGGTGTTGTAAACACATTCAAAACACATAGCTTGGACAGTAGATGATAATGTTGCACAATGCCAAGTCCTTTGGTTAATATGTCTGCTTCTTGGTCTTCTGTTGGAACATAAATGGGATGCACTAATCCTTCTTGCACCTTCTCCCTTATAAAATGGCAATCTATCTCTATATTTTTTTTGTGCGCTAATGGAATACTGGATTGTTGGCTATTTACATTGTTGATTTGCTATCTGTAAAAAGCTGAATAGGAGTAACAACTTCAACTCCCAACTCTTTGAACACACCTAACAACCAAATCAATTCAGAGACTATCAGTGCCATACTTCTATATTCTGACTCTGCCGAACTTCTTGCAATTGTATTCTGATTCTTAGATTTCCATGATATCAAGGAGTCACCAAACTTCAGCAAATACCTTGTAACAGACTTCCTTGAGTTAGGACAACTAGCCCAATCTGCATCACTATAAGCCTTCAAAATCATGTCACCTTCTGCTCTCATTAGAATGCCTAGCCGTGGCTCATTCTTAATATATCTCACCAATCTGTGTGCTGCTTCTAAATGAGACTTCTTAGGTGCCTGCTGATCGACTCTCACCCTCACTACTATATGAGTAGGAAGACGAGGGTCGGTGCAGTTTTTACCCGATAGGTCGGGATCGAATCCTCGGGGAGTTAATAGTTGGAGTGAGTGTCTATATGATCTAGTGGTGTCTTATGTTTCTAATTGCACTTCTCATATTTTGTTGGTTTTCAAACTACAACTATGATTTATACTACGTTGAAAGCAATTTAACTACTAATTTGTTTTGAAGTTGTTTTCTATAAGGATAAGGCACTAGGATTATGACTATCACCTAGGCGAGTATTTAGCGGATTCCAATTTCTAAGACAAGGATGTTAACAAAGAGATAATGATATAACCAATGCACGAAATTGCCCACTCTATACCTCTCGGTAGTTTGAGTGGCTTTGCCCTAATTACCTCTCTCGAGGCCAATTTGGTATCAAATAAGCAAGCAATTTAGGTTCAAGTAGGGTATTACTCTCTCGAGGTTTAACCCGTTAATTAGGACTACCAATCTCTTGATTTTGTCCCAATTCCTTGTTGGACCAATTTTCTAGACTCAAGTCCTCTTTCTCAAGAAGGACCCAAGTCAATTGAATGTCAATTAGTGTTTGCAACCACTAATTATGGCAAGAAAACCCTAAATTCACCCAAATAACAAACACTCATAAACATCCAAGCCCTAATTTTAGGAACCCATTAAATAACCACACTAGAGTTGAGCCACAACCCTAGCTAATGGGTTTAGCTACTCATAATCAAAGATAAATGCGATGAAAGAGATGAAGTAAAACCCATATTAATGATTTATAACATAAACCACAATGATTCAATGTTAAAATCTCAAGAAAATTGCAAAAAGAAATAAAGGAACACTATTCACGAGCTGCTACTATCGCTGATACCCAGCTTTTTAAAATTTTTTTAAAAAAGAAGCTATTTATACTCAGCCGAAATTACAGACAAAAATACCCCTGCGGGGTTACCGCGGACCGCGTAAAAGTGATCGCGGTCCGTGGTGGACGGCTTTGGCCCAGCTGCTAAGTCTCTGAAAAAACCCTTGACCGCGGGAAATGGACCGCAGCCGCAGTGCCTTTAGTTTGAAAATGAGGTCCTTTGAATCTTGTCACCGCGGTCCGCGAAGATTGGACCGCGGCCGCAGTGGCATTTGGGTTGAAATCCCTTCTTTGAATCTCACCACCGCGGTCCGCGAAGATTGGACCGGTGCCGTGATGGTCACTTGGCCTTTGAACCAAGTCTCTGAACTTCACCACCGCGGACCGCGAAGCCTGGACCGCGGCCGCGGTGGACACTTAAGGTAGGCTTTTTTGATGTTCTTGGTACTTGTGCAAGACTCACTCTTTTTTGAGTAGATTTCTGACTATTTGTCATCATTTTTGGCTCAATCCTGCAACAAGCACAATACGTAAGCTTTTGGGACTATTTTGTGTACAATTATAATCAAAACTTTAAGCAAGAAAGGGCGGAAAACAAGGTAAAAATCTTAGTTATCAACTCCCCTAAACTTAAGCTTTTGCTTGTCCTCAAGCAAACAAAATAAGCCCCACCCCTTTGAGTAATTCCAAGAAACTTCGGCTGTCCTAAGGTAACCTCTACTAGCATCAATTGGGACTAACAATTGCCCTCAATGCAAATGAATCATTAACAACTTTGACCCTTTTAAAACCATGGATTTAAGTGCGACACAAGAGCATCAAGAGTTGATACGACTCATCAACGAAACTCTTACTACCACTTTGGTCATTGTGGAACCCAAACTCATACTCCTCAACTCTCCCTAAGCACCTCACTTTTAGAATTGTAACGCTCAGAACGAGGAAAATAGGAGTTCACTCATCTCTCTCAAGGAAAAGACTCAAGTCCGGCTCAAAGTACCATAGACTTGCCCCTTATGTAAGTCACCACTAATGTAAGTTTCATTCAACTCGATATCACATAGGGATTTTGTGGGCACATGATGAAGGCTTTTGGTCAAGGGTAGGAAGTATTTGGTTAGAGTGAGTTCTATCTTTCCTTAAGCACTTCATTTCACATTTTCTTGACTCCTTGAGTCATTTAACTCTTTTTCAGGGGTTGGAGAGACATACTGCCACACCTTTTTGTTCATTCAAATCACTTTTCTCCCTTCTAAGCATTCCACACCTTTGATCACATTTCTTTCATTGATTCCCTTTATTTTATTTTTTTCTATCTTTTCATTCTTTTTGGCTTTTTGATGTTTCTTTCCTTTCTTTTTCATTGCCTTTCCTTTTCTTTCTTTTGTTCCTTCTTTTTCACTTTATTGCATCCCTCGTCTCTCCCCTCAAACTTATGCTTTTTGCCTAGTGCTAAGGAAAGATCGGGTGCCAAGAGAGGGTCAAAATGGGTAAAGGCTTGTAGCATGGTTCTTGAAAGTAATAGGTCTAAAGCTCAAAAGGGTTGACTAGGAAAATTGTCTTTGGTAGGCCATGGAAATGTTCAATTCACCATTCGGATCAAGGAGAGCCTATAATCACTTCTCAAGTCAACCTACACTTAGGATTTCGCCTAGATAAACATTCAGGGCAAGTTCTAGACTAATGGCACGAGACTTGGACTTGCAATTCAAAGTCTCACCACTCAAGCTATGGGATTGCTAAATAAACAGAGTCGGGGGCCCACAATGACCTTAGTCATGCTTTGAGCAACACAATGGTCCCGAAAAACCACTTGATGATTATCGGCCAACACAAGATTCTCAAGATCACAACTTTCACCATCCTAAACACAACGATTTATTTTTTACCATGGGATCAAAGGCAAATGTGTTAGGCCCAAGTGAAGCTTTTCTTGAGGCACCTTTATTCACTAACTATTAAAAAGAAACAATAATAAAAACACACTCAAACCCTTAAGAAGGTCGTCACACCATCCATCCTCGGTAAGAGCCACCCGGTTCACACAAATTCCACCTTTGGAAAGAACCGTGGCGTTAAGAAAACCAAAGGCTTATTGCACGCGAAAAATTCAAAACAAGAAGCTATGAAAGAAAAATAAGAAGCTATAAAACGGAAAAATTCAGAAAGTAAAATGTGTAGGATAGAATTAATATGTACATGAGGGGATTTAGTCGAATATACATAAGGGGATGAATATATACAATGGAAAGTAACTTTATATACATACCAAAAGTGAAAAATAATGAAAGTACTGAAATAGTAAAGTTATTTACATACCAAAAATAAAAATAAAGCATAATAGAAAGAACAATGTTGTCTGAATTATACAATCACCATCATAATCAAATATCAAAGTAGGTCCACTCCCCCAACTAAAAACTAGCATTTTTCTCAATGCTATCTAGCAAAACAACTCAAAAATGTTAGGAGAGAGAGAGTAAAGAAAAACTCCCTATTGGCCCTCAGCCTGTGCGGGGTCCGATGCTTGTGTGGGGTCTGCCTGTGTGAGGTAAGTGGACTGTGGTGGAATCAAGGACTGTCCCTCAATGCTCTGTGCCACCTGTTGGACCTGGGACTGGGCCTGCTCTGTAGCCTGAGCCTGCACTGGTGGGTCTGCCAACTCTAACTGAAAGGGTAGAGTTCCCCAAAAAGAAGAGATTCAACCAAAAGCTCAAGGAGCCAATTCCCAACACTGGTAAGGTAGCTGCCCCAATAGGGAGCAATGCAGGTATTTCTAAATCCACCCTTGACATAAAAAAATTTGTTGGAAAAAATTCAATTGACAAATTAAGCTTAAATCATACTGGAAACCAAAAAAATTACTCCAGTGCAAATTCCCTTAAAAAAAGTTTTAATAACAAAAAATATGTTTCACCCTTGGTATCTCCGCCGGACACCAATATGTCTATTAAAAATAATCCTAAAAATCATGACACTAATGCCATGCAAATTGACGTGGCTATTTCTCATCACCACACTGGACATTTGGCAACCAAAGCTAATGACCAATCGGAGGCCATGCATGCTAATAATGCCACTACCCTTCCCAAATGATAACCTATTAGAGGCTAATGACATCCTTCCCACCCATCCTAATACCGATCAAATCCCCATCTATACTAATTCTCACTACAAACTAGACATCCCTATCTGCATGGCCAACACTAGCAAATTACCTCTAAACGAACGAGTGGCAACACACTGCCTTGCAAATGGCCAAACATCCACGGATATCACCCACGAAAAAAATACACAATCTACACTAAATCTTACAAATATCACTGCTACAAGTAACTTCAACATCCAACCTAAAGATTCAATCATCAATAACTCTACTTCAACTCTATCAACCCTAGATACTCTCTCTTCCACCCTCAATATAACCTCTTCCACTACCTCAAAACATGGAGAGAATTCCTACATCACAAAGAAGAAGATACATTCTTATCCAAATATTGAGTCACCAAATAGCTCTAAACATGTCAAACCCTCATCTTCCACAAAATCCAGCTCAAGGAAACAACCAACTATTCTTCATTCAACCTCCTCTCCCCCAGGACCATCAACCACTATCCTGGGTAGAACAAGCTCTCATGGGACACGCCATAACATTCAGTCTGATCCTCAATGGTCAGGAGACGATCATAATACTTCAAAACTCACACTTCCTAGCACAACTTGTGTCGGAAGGAATGAGCATGGACATGAAAAACTATTTGAATCATGTATGGATGAACAACATACTCCATCCTCTAGTCCCTTCAATGACTTTGAACCATGCTCAAGAAATGAGGAGCCAATGGAATCTCCCAAGTCGTTTCAACCCAATTCAATCTCAACAAATTCCAGTGAACCTACCCTTTTTCCCTCTAGGGGAGATAACCAACTCAAATCCAATTTTCATCCCTTAGTCAGTCCCAAACGAGTCAGTGACCAACCACAACATGCATGCAACCCCTCCAGCAACCCCTATGCACCCCCTAAACCCCACTGCTCCACCACAAAACCCTTCAATCATCCACCAAGCCCCAACACCTCCCAATGCACAAGAACTAGAAGACAACCTCATGGAGGAGGAGGAAGATATAAACCTACTAGGGTCAGGTCCAGTTCTAATTTTCAAGGCTCAACGAAGTAAAGGTCTTCTTGTTCAGGGACCAAAGGGAGAAACGTTCTGTCCTGAGCTTCCCCCCAGCCATGTCCTAATTCACAATGGATGTGAGACCCCATAAGATCCAAAAGTAGGGAAGCATGCCATGATTCTTGTCCCAACAATGAGGAGGAACCTAATGCCACATGCCCAGAGGGACAATGGGCCAACAAACAATCTAACATCAATGTTTAGGCCAATAAATATGCTCATATGGAACATACGGGATGGTAACAATGATAACTTTAGAGTAAATTTTAGAGAAATGCTAGATACCTACCGTCCATGCATGGTCACTTTACTTGAAACTAGGATGGAAAATCATCTGTCACTCCTTAGTGATTTTAATTTCTCTCAAATGATCGAAATTCCTAGTGATGGGCAGTCAGGTGGTATAGTTCTTCTTTGGGATGCTAGCTTGGTTAAGGTGCATGATTTTATTAGAAACAACCAAGAGATCCACACATCTATTGAGGTACTCCCTAATCACTCTACTTGATTATTTTCTTCTATCTATGCTAGTACTAATTTTTCTAAACGCATGTGGAACAACATTGAAAATATTAGTAGAAACTATACGGGTCCATGGTTACTTGGGGGGGATTTCGATGATATCCTTAGCTCAAACGAAAATTTTGGTGGAAATCCTATAAACCGTAATCGTAGTAATGCTATTTGGAATAGTGTAAACCGTTGTAACTTAATTGATCTAGGTTATAAGGGATGTAAGTATACTTGGTCCAACCATAAAAAAAATTCTAAAGGTCTAATTATGGAACGGCTAGATAGAATTTTTGTTAATGAAAAATGGATCTCCTTATTCCATAAGGCACTGGTTACCCACTTACCAAATACTCATTCGGATCATAACCCTCTTTTAATTAACCTTAGACCTAAAAACATAAATCACATTGAGAAGCCTTTTCGTCTAGAAATAATTTGGTGTGGGCACCCGGACTTTATTAACATTGTGGAAAAATCTTGGATAAATTCTGATTTTATAGGCGCCCATAAAATTTTTAGAGACTTGGTAATCCAGTGGAAAAATAACACATTTGGAGATATTTTCAAAAGGAAGAAAAAAATTCTTGCCAGACTAAACGGAATACAATGCTCTCCCCACTACCAACATAGTGATTTTCTTCAAAACCTTGAATCAAATCTCCAACTAGAATATAACAACATCCTCCATATGGAACATGATTTTTGGAGACTAAGATCTAGAATCACCTGGATGAACGAAGGTGATGCAAACACTAAATACTACCATATCATAGCCTCAAATAGAAAGCGTCATAATACTATTACTCACTTCATAAATGATGATGGTAGTTGGATCTCTGACCCAAACTTAATATTAGATCACACCCTATCCTTTTTTATAAAAGCATTCTCCACAACTAACGAATACTCTCTTAACCCTAATAGAGATAACACTCCTATCAGGGGTAGCACTATTAATCTTAGTAGTCTTGATAACCCCCTCTCCAATTTAGAAATTTCTAAAGCCCTTTTCTCCTTCAAAACCTATAAGGCACATGGACCAGATGAAATCCACCCATTTTCTACCAGAAATACTGGCACATAGTGGGTAATTTCTTTTCAGACTTTTATCACAATACTTTAATACCCAAAAACTACCCCAAGAAACGAATGAAACTCTCATCTGCCTCATCCCTAAATTCCAAAATGCCAACAATCTCAAAAAATTTAGACCAATTGGTCTGTGTAACACGGCGTACAAAGTTATTACGAAAATCATTGCAAATAGGCTAAAGACATTCCTTCCATACCTCATTAGCCCCATGCAAACTAGTTTTATAAAAAATCGAAGAGCTAGTGATAATGCCATAATTATTCAAGAGATCATGCATAACCTAAATCGTTCAAAGAAAAAAAAGTTTGACAAGATCATTAAACTAGACCTTGAAAAAGCATTTGATAGGTTGGAGTGGTCCTTCATTTACAAAACTCTTAGATTTTTAACTTCCCCCCAAAATTAACCAATCTCATCATGCATTGTATTACCACTAGCTCTATGGCTATATTAGTAAATGGGGCAAAAACAAATACTTTTCAACCAAGTAGAGGCATCCGTCAAGGAGACCCCATCTCCCTCTACATCTTTATCCTATGTATTGAGCTCTTATCCCGACTCATCAATCATCAAGTTGATATTCTCAATTGGGATCCGAGAAAAATAAGCCATAAATGGCCCTCCTTCTCCCATGTCTTCTTTGCGGATGACATAACACTTGTGGGGAAAGCCAACAAAAAGATCATTCTTTGTATCAAACACTGTTTGGACCTTTTTACCTTAGAATCAGGATTTGCTATCAACAAGGCCAAATCTAGGATCATTATCCCTAAATATTGCCCTAAGGATCAAAACACCCTTTTATCCTCTATCTTTGGTATAAAAACAACCAATGAATTTGAAAAATACCTAGGCTTTCCTATTCTAAATCACAAGCCCATAGCTAAGGATTTTCAGTACATAATTGATAACCTGCACTCAAAATTGTCTCATTGGAAATGCCCTTTCATCAATATGGCAGGTAGAGCCACCCTGACCTCCAGTACACTAAGTGACACCCCCTCCTACTCCATGCAATATACACTCCTTCCTGCTAAAACCATCAAAACAATTGACAAAATTCAAAGAGATTTTCTGTGGGGCACCTCCACAACTAATAGGAAGCTCCATCTCATTAATTGGGAAACCATCACTAAAGATAAAAAGTATGGTAGGTTAAGTCTTAAGCAAGCCAAGGCTAAAAATTTGGTTACCCTAGCTAGTCTTGTATGGAGACTGCTTCAGAACACTAGTGACCCTTGGTGTCAGCTTATTAAGGCAAAATATGCAAACTCCAAGTCCTCTATCAATACATCCTTCATTTGGCAAGCAATCACCAAGGGTTGGGAAGTTTTCCATAAAGGTTTACTATGGTACCCCTCTAAAAATTCCAAACTAAATATCTGGTATAACCAATGGATCTACAACTCAAACACCCTTAGATCCTCTATATCAGGCCCCTATCAAAAAAGGACAAAAACCTTGCCATTTCTAATATTATTACAAATAACAAATGGGATCTAGAGAAAATCTCTTTCACGCTGCCTACTGAAATTATCAAAACCATCGACGCCACTCCCATTCCTCCTAATGGACCCAAAGTGGATAATATGAGTTGGAAACTCAATTCAAATGGCATCTTCTCGACTAAATCTTGCTATACTCTGTTGGATAAGCAAAACTATACTGCTAAAAATTTCAACTGGAATTGGCACCTCCACTGCCCAAATAAGCTCAAATTCCTGCTTTGGAAATGCATACATAATCGTCTGCCATGTAGATCTTATTTAGCTCATTTAGGAATGAATATAGACGAAACATGCACATGTTGTAGACGGGACATTGAAAATATCTACCACATTTTCATAACATGTCCCATAGCTTGCCAATTTTGGCTCAATCTTGGTATTAACCATCATGGTCTGCTAGATAGAAACAACTGGCTGGAAGAATTAAAGGATATTACAAATAGAATTAACTGGGATACTCTTTTCCCCTATGCTATTTGGAACTTTTGGACTAACAGAAATAACAATAACTGCAACAACCTTCAAAATAATATTGATATCAAGAAACTCCTCCACCAAGCCTGGAAATTTGTCTTTTTTACAAAAATATATGTTACCATTAACAAAACTGTCAATATCAATATCAAATGGCATAAACCTCCTAGGAATTGGTACAGACTTAACTGTGATAGTGCCTTTTCAAGCCAAAACAATACAACAGGGATAGGAGGAGTTCTTCGAAATTCCAAAGGAGAATGGATCGTGGGATACCACAAGACAATTCATGCAATATCATGTACACATGCAGAGCCATTGGCCCTACTTGAAGGATTAAAGCTTGCGATAGATTGGAAGTTGGACAAACTAGAAATGGAGACGGATTGCACTGACATCATAAGCCTTATCTCAAATAATGGAAATAATTTCACTAACATTATAGTTGAATGAAGATGGTTGATGCAAGCTGAAGCACCTAATCCTGAGACATAACTTCAGAGAAGCCAACACAGTAGCACATAAGCTGGCCAAGGAAGGTGCCAGGAATCTCAAGCCTACCAAATGTTTCTTACATGCAAGTCCACCCTTTTTGCTTGATTATGTAATCTAAAAGGACAAGCATAGTTTTTGTTATGTTGTTAAAAAACTACCTATCTATGTCTGTAATTATCTAGCTACTATGTGCAATGAAAATGCCCTAGACACTGTTGCAACTATGGTGGTGTAATATCTTTAAGTTTTATTTATATAAATCTATCGTTTATGTAAAAAAAAAAAAAGAAGAAGTTTGGATGGACTAACATTTTAATGGTTGAGTAGGTTTGGCAATTAATTTAGAGCTGCTCTTGATTACTGGTATCAACGTGTATATATATACTCCCGTCTAACTTTTATTTGTTCAATATAATAATATTATTTTTTTACTTGTTAATTTTTTTCTATTTTATCCTTATCATTAACTATTCATTTCTCAAATTATTACCCCAAGACCTCTTAAAATGTTACTCCCTCCGTTCACTTTTACTCGTTAACTATTTAAAAATAGATTTCCACATTTACTTATTTACTTTCGCATATCAAGAAAAAAAAATTATTTTTCCTATTTTACCTTTAGCATTAATTACTCATTTTAAATTATAAATCAATTAAATCTATAAACCAATTAATATGGGTATCATGATAAATTATGCAGTGCAAAGTCAATAGTGGACAAATAAAAGTAAACAGAAGGAGTATTATTATTATGGATGTTATGGTAAAATATATGCTTCATTTATTATATCTTAAGGAACGTGCCAAGTCTATTATGGACAAGTAAAAATGAATAAGGGGGTACTCCATCCGGTCCACAATAACTGACTAATTTGCTTAGGAAATACTAAATTGTAGACAAAAATAGTTAATGTGACTAAGTTACCCTTAATTAAATATTGCAGCATCATTTATTGTGAGGAGTAAAAGTCTTTTTATGAATACGTACATAAGAGTACATTTGAAAAAATAAATTAAATTTTTTTATGAATATCGTGGACATGGAGTATTAATTAAGGCTAATAATATGAGTCATCGTTACGCAAGTACACAGTTTCTGTCGCGTATTAATTAAACAAAGAAGGTGCTAAATTCCAGAAGCCATCAAGGATTCAAACGGAATATTTTCCTTTCAAAAATCAAAAGGGCCGACAAGAAAGAAAAATGAAACGAGTGGATTTGGTGCACATTCATGCACGGAATGACTGAAAATTAATCTGGGTTAACCTTTCGGAAACCCCATGCATAGGAAGCTTAAATAGTGTTACGCCCTTAAATGGCCGACAAGTCATGTATACGTGATATCTAATTCACAGAAAGGGATGTTAACAGGATGAGGCTACAATGGTCCAATAAACACACACACACACACACAACATAGTAGGACGCCAGCATACTGATTTTCCCAATGTTTCTCCTATAAACTCAAGAGAACAAATAGAAAGGCAGAAATTTTAGTCAGCCGTCAATTTCGTATATTTCCAGTATTATTGTTATATTCATTCTCAGGCCATCTCCAACTTTTACCCCAATTTTGGTCCCCAAAATGGAAATTTTTCAATTTTGGGGACAACTTACAGCTTGTTTGGATGGTTGTTACACATTGCTTCATAATATATCGTATCGTATTGTATTGTATTGTACTGTATCATTTGATGAATATAATATTTGGATAGATTGTATCGTTTGCTGTTATTTCATGATATCATGCACCAGCAATATGAAAAATAAATTTGTAATATTATAAAGAAAATTATGGTATGAGATAAATTTATCATATAGAAATGTAGGGTAAATGATAAAATAAAATAATTTAATAATAGTGAAGGGTGAGATGAGAGAAAAAGACAAGATAACGACGCAACCACACTAAATCGGTCGTTACATAAAGTGGCACATTTCGTTGTTACGTAACGACGGATTTAACGATACGATACAATAAAATTTAAGTAACAACCAAAACAAATATTATATTCAAAGTAACAATACGATACAATGCAATACAATAGGTAACGACCATCCACACAAGCTGTTACTCTAACCATGCCCCTATTTTTTCTCCAAAAAAGAATATTCTTTTTTATATACTTTTCTCTTCTATATTATATTATTATCTTTCATTTCAATTTTTATTTTTTAAATTCCATTAAGCAAATTCCATCTTTTATTTTCATAATTTGTAATTTCCATTAAAACAATTCCATAAAATTTTAAATAATATAATTTGTATGCAATTATTATAGATTAACTAATAATTCAAACAAAAGTGAATCATTCTGATACAAGATTAATTAAATACATATTACATAACGATAAAATTCATTCGAAATATTACATAAATACTCAACTTCAACCTCTAATATTCTCCTATAAATGATCTATTAATGCATTACGGAGTGCAAAATGAGCATCTTTATCCTTAATTCTTCCATGTAGAGCTAAAAATTCTTGAAATCATTGATTTTCTTCTACTGTCATTTCTACTGTTGGAGGTGGACCTTCCAAATCATCTTGAATTGGTGCATTAAGATCACAACCACAACAATCATCGGCGTATTCACTCAATACTATAATGATTTTGGTGTACCTGAAAACGACATACCTCCCTACTAAGTTATTATGCTATTTATTGTAGTTTAAATTTTTATGTATTTTAATTTAATGTATTTTCAATTTTCATGTATTTCCAATTTTAATATATTTTTAATTTTCACTTTTCAATGTTACCAACATCTAATATTTTATATTTGCACCATTCATTTTTTGAGATGATTATATATTTTTTGTACAATTATAACTTATAATAAAATTAACTTACAATTTTACATAAAAATAATAAATGTACGAAAATTAATTTATCAATATTATACGCCAAAGTTAAGATGTAAATTAATATTATAGAGATATTACATAAACATAATTAGATATATATGTAAAGAGATAAATTAATAGAGTTAAATAATAAAATATGAGTGCATAGGAACACTATTCATCCCTATTTTAGGGCAAAAATAGGGAAGAGTTGGATTTTATTTTTTTTGTAAAAGTTGCTCCCATTAGGAAATTGGGTGGGTTGGAGAAGCAAACGCCTATATTTTTCTCCCCACCCAAAGAACAATAATAACAACAATATACTTGGCGTAATCATATAAGTAGAATTTGCATCGTATAAGTAGAATTTGCGGAAGATAGTGTGTACGCAAATATAAAGATTATTTTCTATAGACTTTTTGACTCGAAAAAAACATAATCACAATTCACAGCAACTACGAAAACCTCTACCCGTGTTCTAGCTTGTCGGAGAACGAGATTTGCCTCAAATTTTTTATCTCCTTCCTTTAGCTTCCTCTATATATATTTCAAGAGTTCGCTTAGCTTCTCCCCACCAAAGAAGTTGAAATAAAATAAAACTGAAAGGAAAGGGCATAACAGCAAGAATGAAGACAAAAGTTTCTCAAAATTTTATTTAGTCTAAAGAGACAAAGAAGCGATTCATACTTGCCTCAAATGGAGATATATTCTCTTTTAATTTGAGGATAATAATAAAGTTACTTCTGTGGCTCTTCTTTCTTCTCTTCTTTCTTTTCCTCTTTCTTTTCTTCCTTCTTTTCCTCTTTCTTTTCCTCCTTTTTCTCTTCTTTCTTTTCCTCTTTCTTCTCTTCCTTAGCTGGCCCTACTGATATTATATCAACTTTACCCACTGCTTTTTTCAACTTCTTTACCACTGCCACTGCATCCATTTCTCCTATCACTGTTAGTTTCTGTTCCTTTAGATCTGCTGCTATTGAATCTACCCCTGCACTTACTTAAACTTTATTATTACAAATCTGATTCAACTTTTCTCATCACTAAAACAAGATCCAATTGCAATTACCTAAAATATCAGCTGCAGCTTCTATGGCTTTCTGCTTTGTCTTTTCATCAGACATGGTGAGCACCTTCATTACAACTTTCATCTGCTGGATAAGGTAAACACAAATATTAAAAAAAAAAAAATTAACATTACAAACGAACATTGAAAATAGAGAGAAAGATAGTGCAGTACCTGAGCCATTTGGAGAATGAATGAAGAAATTTTGAAAAAGGGTCCTTGTTAAATAAGGGGCAATAAAATGAATTGACAAAATGTGGCTAAGGAGAAGTTTGTGTACAATTATGCCTACCCGAAAGGTTGCATATATGACGTATTTGAGTGGAAATCTAGGCTGATTGCACATAGTTTTAGCTATTAGGTCCTCTAATTTGTCTGTTTCTCATAATATGGCCCCTGATATTTATTGTTTTAACACCAACTTTTTTCAAGGAACATTGTATTAATTACTCTCATTTCACATATGATCTTTCATAAGTAATTTTTTTAAATAAATATTTTATGTATAAAAAGAAAATAATAGTAACGATGAGATAGTCCTTTTACGATTCATTTTCTCGGGCTAAGAATTTTGTAGGAATGATCTATTTTTTGAATTCCACTGGGCGATAATTCAAGTTGAAAACTAGTAGGGCTAGACCGCTGTTGAAATTAAGAAGCTGTAAATAATTGTATATTGATGTATTTATATTGTACTCTTCTAGAAGGTGGTTAGGAGTTGTTAAAAGTTAGTTTATGTTAGTTATAGATATATAGGGGTGTACAATTGTTTTTCTCTCAAAATGCAGTAACAGACAATTTGTTTCTCACGCTCCTGCATCCCTCTCTTTCTTTTTCTCTAATCTCTCTAAGCTTGAGCTCACTAATGGCGAAATCTAGGACTAGAATTCAACATGGTATCAGAGCCATGGTTTTTCGCAGCTGAGCAATGAGCATTTCATCCAGTCAATTCTCTATGTAGTCCACTTCATCCACTCGCTGTTTGATCTCTTCTCCTTTTCATCTTCAATTTTTTCTCAGATATGTTTTTTCCTGTCAAAATGACGCTTAATTCCTCAAGTTACAGCTGGATCCTTACATGCAAACAATCAGCAGATTGATTGCAACGATCCGTTGTATGTTCATCCCTTAGATACACGGGGTACATCGCTCGTTCCTCAATTGTTAATTGGAACTGAGAATTACTCGAAATGGAGGCGATCTATGGAGATGTCACTACTCGTGAAAAATAAACTTGGATTTGTTGATGGAACTTGCACTAGAGAGCAATACGAGAACAATGTCTTTCAATTACGACAGTGGGATCGTTGTAATGCCATAGTACAGTCAATGATTCAAAGTTCTGTGGCTAAGGAACTTAGGAAAGGAATTGTGTACTCTTCAAATGTACAGAAGGTCTGGAAAGCACTTAAGGATCGATTTGACAAAGTTAATGCCACAAAGGTATAACATATGAATAGGAAAATTAGTTGCCTGACTCGGGGCATTTCTATTGTATCAATATATTTCTCTAACCTCAATGACCTATGGGATGAATTTGAGTCGATAATACTTGAGCCATGTGACTGTGAGAAATCTAAGACATTCATTGAGTTTCTTCGCCAACAGAAATTTATGAAGTTTTTAGTGGGATTAAATGACACTTATGCTCCTCAGAGGAGCCAAATACTAATGACGCAATGAACTCCTTCACTTGATCACGCATATTCAATGATAGTTCAAGAGGAAAGTCAAAGGTTAAGTAGTGGATATGGCATACAAGGTGGAATTGTGGGAAGTGGACCTATTAGTAATGAAAGTTGTTCCTTTGTATCAGCAAATAACTCGAATGTGAAGTTCAAGAGGAACACAAATTTGTTTTGTGACCATTGTAAGATGAAAGGACACACAAGAGAGATTTGCTATAAATTAGTAGGGTATCCACAAGGTTTTAAGTTCAACAGCAAAATGAGAGGGAAAAATGACAACTATACACCTATGGCACACAATGTGAGTACAATAGAAGAGGATAAATGCACAGGAACAAATGGAACTGGAGTGATGAATGGCATGATTAATGTAGCAGCTCCAATATTTACACCTGAGCAGTATCAACGGATTCTCAGAATGTTGAGCAGGGAAAAGGGACCAGCAGAAGAACAAACACCAGTAGATGTATCTAATATGGCAGGTAATTCAATTGCTGACCAAATCAAGTGGATTATTGATACGGGTGCTTCAAATCACATATCTTCATCCATAGATCTATTATCTAATCCTAAGTTTGTTCCTCATTCCAAATCTACTTCAGTTCATTTACCAAATAGACAAAGTTACTCAAATCACACATACTGGCTCGTGTGTCCTGCCTAACAACCAAACTCTATATGATGTGCTTTATGTGCCCAAGTTTAAATATAACCTGTTGTTTGTGTCTAGATATACCAAAGAGTTGAAATGTATAGTCTCCTTTACCCTGATTTTTGTCTCTTTCAAGACCTCTTCAATGGTAAGGTGAGTGGGATTTGTAGCCTCAAGGATGGACTCTACATCCTCAATCCTTCAAATCCTGATGCATCTCTCACTCTCACCTGCATGACCACTAACCAGTCTGCCTCCTCAACTATGTTGTGACATCAAACACTTGGACATGCCCCTTATCCAGTTCTTAAAAAGATACCTACAATAAAGACACTATTGTCTAACTCTAATTCTTGTAATCGTCATGTTTGTCCATTGGCTAAGAAAACTAGGCTACCTTTCCCTACTAGCATATCAAAGTCAAAATGTTCATTTGAAATTGTTCACATGGATGTATGGGGTCCTTATAGAGTAAACACTTACAATGGTTATAGATATTTTTTAACTCTTATTGATGATTTTTTACAAATGACTTGGACCTTTCTTCTAAGACTGAAGAGTGATGTTTATGTGATTCTATCAAATTTTCTTTATTTGGTAGAAAACCAATTTTCTTCCACTGTTAAAATCTTCAGATCTGATAATGGCTATGAATTTTTCAATTCTCTTTGTTCTAATCTATTTCAAACCAAAAGGACTGTTCATCAAAGCAGTTGTGTCTATACTCCTCAACAAAATGGGGTGGTAGAAAGGAAGCATAGACACTTACTTGAAGTAGGAAGAGCTTTGAAGTTTCAAGATGCATTACCTCTGAAACTATGGGGTGAATGCATTCTAGCAGCCACTTATATCATCAACGGATTACCCAGCATAGTTCTACATAGAAAAACTCCTTATGAACCTTTTTCATGGCCATTCTCCTAAACTAGATCATATAAGGACAATAAGATGTCTTTGTTTTGCTACCAAACTTGACACTAATGACAAATTTCAACCAAAATCTATTCCTGCTATTCTTATAGGTTATGCCTCTACACAGAAAGGGTACAAACTATATGAACTTGATTCTGGAAAGGTCTTTATCAATCGAGCTGTCATCTTTAAATAAAATATCTTCCCTTTTAGATGTCCAAAAGAGAAACTTCCTTTATCACATCATGATACCTCAATACTTATGCCTACAACTAGTTCTGAGTATTCCCCGAACTCTACACCACTGGATCATGATCCAGTCTCACCTTCATTGCCTTCATCTCCAATCACAAACTTGCCAGTTTCAACTCCAGAACCTCACAGTCCTCTATCCACTAACAGTACATCCCCTGACATAGAGTCAATCCCATTGGATCCTGTTATTTCTGATGTACCTGAATCTCCTCTTCCACCTGCCTTATATCCACCTAGAAAGTCAGGTAGAACTAGTAAGCCACCTATCTGGTTAACTGACTATGTTCACCCACCTCTACAGTCCACCTCTTCTACATCACATCCTATCCAACATTTTGTTTCCTACTCTCATCTTTCTCCTTCTTTAAAAGCCTTTCTCACTTCCTTTTCTACTGATGTTGAACCCTCATCTTTTCACTTGGCTAGTAATGATGATATATGGGTTGCAACTATGAAACTTAAATTGAAGCATTAGAATAGAATACTACTTGGTCTATAGTTGATTTACCTGTTGGTAAAACACCCATTGGATGCAAATGGATATATAAAATAAAGTACAATACAAATGGTACTATAGAAAGATTTAAGGCCGGATTGGGTGCTAAAGGCTTTACTCAACAAGAAGGTTTAGAATTCCATGAAACCTTTTCACCTGTTGCTAAGCTCACAACTTTAAGGGTTGTTGTTGCTACTGATGCTATAAAGCAATGGCCTATATTTCAAATGGATGTACAAAATACCTTTCTGAATGGAGACCTTGAAGAGGAAGTCTACATGACTTTGCCTAAAGGATTTAGTAGCCAGGGGGAGCATAAGGTTTGCATGCTACTTAAATACCTATATGGGCTCAAGCAAGCTTCTAGGCAATGGAATTTGAAGTTGTCTCAAGCTTTATCATTGGCTGGTTTCAAGCAAAGCAAACATGATTACTCCCTATTTACTAGAAATGTGGATAACAAGTTTGTTTTGATTTTGGTCTATGTAGATGATCTTCTTGTTACAGGGAATGACCTACAGGAGATTAAAAGAGCTCAGGAGTCTCTGCATCAGCACTTTAAAATGAAAGAACTTGGAGAAGTCAGATATTTTCCAGGCATAAAGTTTTCTAGAACAAACGAAGGAATCTTTATGACACAAAGAAAATATGCATTAGAGATGATATCAGATGCAGGCTTAGCATGCTCCAAGCATAAAGATACACCAATGGAGAAGAACTTGAAGCTGACAAGCACTGAATTTGATGCTTGCACAGACATAAATAAAGGAGATGAGTTACTGGAAGACAAAGGGAGCTATCAAAGTCTCATAGGGAAGCTCTTGTATCTAACAATAACAAGACCAGACATCTCATATGCAGTGCAGTCTCTAAGTCAGTTCATGCATGCACCTAAGAAGTCCCACTATGAAGCAGCACTTCATGTAGTAAGGTACATCAAGAAGCAACCAGGGCTGGGGTTGTTGATGTCAAGTAATAGCAATGAAGAAATATAAGCATTCTGTGACTCAAACTGGGCATCATGCCCCATGTCGAGAAAGTCTATTACTGGATATTGTGTTAAGCTTGGAAATTCAACCATATAATGGAAAGCTAAGAAGCAGCATACTATATCTAGAAGCTCAATTGAAGCTGAGTACAGGAGTATGGCACACACAGTAGCAGAGCTTGTATGGTTGAGGGGATTATTGGAAGATTTAAATGTGAGTCTAAAGATTCCTATGAAACTGTTATGTGATAACAAAGCAGCATTGAGAATTACTGCAAATCCTATTTATCATGAACGAACAAAACACATAGAAATAGACTGCCATTTCATACGAGAGAAAATTCAAGAAGGATTGATCAAGACCTCATATATAGCCAGTCAAGAACAACCAGCTGATGTGTTGACCAAGGCACTGGGACATCAGCAGCATGCTGCCTTGATCTCCAAGTTGGGAATGAAAGATGTTTTTCATTCTTAACTTGAGGGGGAGTGTTGAAATTAAGAAGCTGTAAATAATTGTACATTGATGTATGTATATTGTACTCTTCTAAAAAGTGGTTAGGAGGTTAGTTAGTTGTTAAGAGTTAGCTTGTGTTAGTTATAGATATATAGGGGTGTACAATTGTTTTTCTCTCAAAATGCAGTAACAGAATATCTATTTCTCATGCTCCTGCATCCCTCTCTTTCTTCTTCTCTAATCTCTCTAAGCTCGAGCTCACTAATGGTCAAACCTAGGGCTAAAATTCAACAACCACCCGTTATAGTCAACTGTTCATAATTATTTCTTTTCCAAGATTATTATTTTAACAGTTGAGCGGAAAATGAATTTAAAATGACCACCGATAGTGCGGTAACATTGTAGTACTCCATCCTAGGGGTGTTCAAAATCGAACCGAAACCAAAAATTGAACCGCAAAAGTGGCTTAATGACTTATTGGTATCGGGTTATTAGATTAATGGGTGATGAATGGATTGAAATTTTATTATTAATAGCTAATTGGTTTGGGGCGGATTATTCAATTTTCTTATCTGGTAAACCCTTAACTCGTTAAGAATTTTTAAATTTATATATTTTTATCCATATGTATATTAATTCCAGAATAATCATCACCACAATGTATGGATAAAGAGGAAGCTTTAGAAAGCCAAGAAATGTGCAATACTTTATCTTGGATACGGTAAGGGCGGTGCTCCATTGTTCTTTTAGGATGTCCAGACAAATACTACCATTACTGTTGATGTTTGGGGGGAATACTTTGATTTTGAAGGCAACCTATAAAATGCACGAGCTAAAATAAAGTAATGTAGAAAATCCGATCACTGGAACCAGATACCCGGAGACAAATAAAGAATGACGAAATCCGCAAGTAAACTGGCTTTTTGCTGGTATTTACTAGTAACACGAAGGACCAAAATAGGCCTCTGTAATACCGATTCAAATAGGCTGATAAATCGCCCGATAATAGCTAAACGGATACCAATCCACCCGATATCTTATCGGGTGGCTAATGGATTAATACATTTAAAATCCAATAACCGATAAACCGAACCGGTTAAGAGTAAATAACCGCCCGATCCGCCCGATAAGCAGCCCTACTCCATTTTGTTGATAGCTTTGTAAAAGTTGATCTTTCGAACTGTAGGCCATTTACCAATTATTTGTTGACTAAAAAATATAGAGAGTAGCTTCTTCCCTTAATCATAAATTGGTTGTATGTTAATCGCGAAGTTGTAACATTCAATTAATATAAGCTCCAAAATAAAATAATCGCGCCTTGAAAATTATTGGACAACACTTTGTATACGGTCGAAACCGGGTATGCCCGATTTCGTGAGTTCGATGAGCTGACTCGGAGGCAAGCTCATGACATGACTGGTTAGAGCTCGATGGCAAAGTACGAAGCTTCAAGATCGAAGCACCCGCTGAGGATCGAGACCAGGAATGACCAACGTCGAGTAACGCAATAGCGAGATATTAGTAATCGACCAAAGATCTCGGCGAAAATCTCGGAAGAAATTGAACTGCTAGTAGTTATTGACATCAACCATGGGGTTTATTTTCATTATTAGAGTTGTATCTTATTTAGGATTCCTCTACTATATAAAGAGGGACCCTATTCATTTGTAGACATGATACATTCACTGAAAATAATATACACGTTTCTCTCTATTACTTATTACTCGCTATTGTTCTTACTATTCTTGTTACTTGATCTCGAGGCTATCCTGAATCGAGGTCGATATATTGCCACAACACTGGTTTGATTTATTTTGTCGCTCAATTCATTTATTTAATTTGTCATTTATCAGTTGGTATTGAACCAAATCACGTATCCTTAAAACCACAATACAAGTTTAATTGTTACTCGAATTTCGAGGTAAACAGTTTGGCGCCACTGTGGGGGCTAAGGATAATAGTGATTGCTCAGTACTAATTGTGGTAAAACACACTATTTTACACTTGTTCTTGTCAAGAATTTTTTTTCCAGGTAGAATCATGTCAAACTCACAAAACACATCTACACACGGAGACAATAGCCTCGGACGTCACGGGGAAAACAAAAATGTTATTGCTCCAGGAATCGAAGTGCCATAGGATGATCTTGGAGGAGCACCTCCAGTCAACCCGGTCGACGTCAGTTCGCATGTTGCTCTGAATGCGGACTTAGGCGCAGATCCCGAGGGAAGTGTATGCAGAGAAGGTCGAACTGACGGTCGAGGCACACAAGGCAAATGAGACGAAGGAGTCAGTCTCCAAGTAATATTTGAAATGCTTCAAGATCAACAAACTGCCATTTCTCAGTTACAAAATTAGCACAAAGCTCCAAATAGGGTCAAGTAAGAGACTACTCGCTGTACCGAGCCAGTGCCAGAAAGATCGGGTGATAACACCTCGACAACTGATCCTGCTGTAATGAGGATGCTCGGGGAGCTCACTAAGAGAACTGAATCAGGAGAGAAGAAAATCGAGGCCAACGATAAAAAGGTAGAGACTTACAACTCCCGAGTTGACCAGATACCGGGGGCACCACCGATCTTGAAAGGAATGGATTCGAAGAAGTTTGTGCAAAAATCGTTCTCTTCGAGTGAGGCTCCGAAGCCTATTCCAAAGAAGTTCCATATGCCTGACATACCAAAATACAACGGGACCACTAACCCCAATGAGCACGTTACCTCTTACATGTGCGCCATTAAGGGTAATGATTTGCAGGATGACGAAATCGAGTCTGTGTTGATGAAACAAATCGGAGATACCCCATTGAAGGGAGAAATGATTTGGTATCACAACCTGCCACCAAATTCTATCGATTCATTCGCCATGTTGGCAGATTCTTTCGTAAAAGCATACGCCGGGGCCATAAAGGTTGCAACAAGGAAATCGGACCTCTTCAAAGTGAGACAAAGGGATAACGAGATGCTAAGGGAGTTCGTGTCTCGATTCCAAATGGAACGCATGGATTTGCCACCAGTCATAGATGATTGGGCTATTCAGGCTTTCACCCAAGGGTTGAATAAACGGAGTTTGATAGCATCACGTCAGTTGAAATAAAATTTGATCGATTATCCAGCTGTAACTTGTGCAGATGTTCATAACCGATATCAATCGAAGATCAGGGTCGAAGACGACCAGTTGAGATCCCCTTCCGGTTTAGGACATCCAAACTGATCGACAGGTAAAAGCTAGAGGGACGTCTATAGAGAGACAAGGACGAATAAAAATTGGTACCAGCCATATATTGCAGATTGAAGGAATAACGGCCCGGGACGCAATTCCGCTCGGAACGTTCGAAGAAGCGATCGAGGGCAAAATTATCGGTGACTTATGAGTAAAACTGGCTTCGACAAATATGCAGATCCCATAGAAGCACCGCGGCTATCGGAATACAATTTAGCGTTGATGCATCGGTGATTGTATCGGCTATCGAAAGGATCAAAGATACTAGGTGGCCCAGACCTATACAGACCGATCCTTCTCAAAGGAACCTAAATTTAATGTGTAAGTATCATGGCACAGGTGGTCATAAGATCGAAGATTGCAGGCAGCTGAGAGAGGAGGTAGCTCGACTATTCAAAGAAGGCCATCTTCAAGAGTTCCTCAGCGAACGAGCTAAAAATCACTTCAGAGAAAGAGACGCCAACAGAAAGAATGAACAAGAAGAACCTCAACATGTCATTCATATGATCATAGGCGGGGTGGACGTCCCACAAGGACCTATATTTAACGCACTAAGGTGTCTATCACCAGAGAGAAACGGACTAGAGACTATGTGCCCGAAGGCACTTTATCATTCAATGACGAAAAGGAAGAAGGCATTTCTCAGCCACACAACGACGCTCTGGTAATCTCTATCTTGTTAAATAAAATTCAAGTTAAACGTGTTCTAGTGGATCGAGGTAGTTCGGAAAACATCATTAGATCAAGGGTCATGGAGTAGCTCGGCCTGCAGGACCAAATTGTACATGCATCTCGAGTCCTAAATGGATTCAACATGGCTAGTGAAACAACTAAGGGGGAGATAACCCTACCGGTGAACGTGGCCGGAACCATCCAAGATACTAAATTCCATGTCATTGATAAGTATAAATTGTGTATGTTTTAAGTATATATAATATTAAATAAATAAATATTTTATTTATAAATATATTACTTTTTGTTCAATATTTATGTAAATCTAATAAATACTGCAGGAAAAGAAAAAAAATAGAAAGAAGAATACAAAAGCAAAGAAAAAGAGCCAAGGATGACATCCGTGGGAAGAAACAATTGAAGAAAATTGAGCAACTCAGACTTAGGATGACATCCCAGGCCAAGGATGACAACCTTGGTAATTTATGCTTGTGCTTGTCCCTATAAAAAGGGTGTAAACTTCAAATGAAAGGAAAATATTCTTGTGCATAGAACACAACTTTAATTAGCTTTGATTTAGTTTTAAAAAGTTATTTCTCTTATTGTAGGAATAGTGTTTTTTTATTTTATCTTTTCTCCATAATTGAGTAATTTTCTTTGGTTGGGATACTAGATTAAGCTATAAAAGTGTTATAATAATTATATTAATTTTATTATCTTCTCATGTTGAGATTTCTCTTTATCATCGTTATACACCAAGGTGGTTGATATTGATTATTTTTATTATTTGATATAATTATATCACTTACTGAAATCTTTATCTTGTTATTTTGTTTCTTATTCGGGAGAAGAGAAAGATTTAAACAAGTTTATTGATTAAGAAAAGGTTAATCGAAAGGGGCTTTTTCTCACTTAGTGCACTCAACTAAGATAATTCTTGTTTGAAGCCATTACTTTAATTAGTTAACTACACTAATCAAAAGAGGTGTTATTAGCTAATTATAGTTTAATGACACTAACTGTCAATAAATTAATAACATTAAACGCGAGTGGTGCTATTTATATATTGTTGTTATGTGGAGTGATGTCTTAGAAATAAGTGACCATTCTTTAAACAAGGTCTTTGTTTCACTGTTAATCGATTGACTACACTAATCGAAAGAGGTGTTATTAATTGGTTACTTTTATGTGATTTGGTTGAATTAGAAATAAGCGATCATTTCATTAAAACAGAGAAATAAATAGTAAAATTTTGATTTTATTATAATACTTTTATCTTGCTCATTCGCAATATCCCAACCTCTATTTTTTAAATTATAAAACTATAAATATTTATTGTTTTTATTTTATTTCTATTTTCAACAACTCTCTCTTTACCAATTTGATTCTCTCAAATAGTGACAAAGACAATACAAATCTGTAGCCTAGGTGGTTCCAATCTCTGTGGGACGATATCTTAAACTTTACTATAATTTGACAGAGTAGGAGCAAAAAATCATATACGCCCAGAGCTCGTCAGTCATCAAAGGCGACGTGAGATATAATGCACTGCTCGGAAGGTCTTGGATCCACAACATGAGGGCAGTACCGTTGACCCTCCACCAAATGATGAAGTTCCCGATGACGGATGGTGAAAAAACGGTATACGGGGAGCAACATGCTGCAAAGGAAATGTTTGCGGTTGATGAGGTTACAGCAATCTCGATACCATCGACTTCGGAAAAATCGAGCACCAAAGATAAGAAGGCGGCCAAATAGAAATCACCGGCCCTAGCCTCGACCGAATTGGAGAAACAGGTAGTAAATGAACAAGAAGATGAGGATTTTCTAACTCCTCGGACCTTTGTTGTTCTCGAAGATTCAGATGCCACCAAATCAATGGTCGAACGGCTGGAAAAGGTGATACTGATTAAGTATCTGCCCGAACGAAAGGTATACCTGGGAACGTGGTTAACCCCTGAACTCAAGAAAAAACTCATTTAATTTCTTATTGATAACATGGACTGTTTTGCATGCTCCCATTTAGACATGACAGGAATCCCACAAGAGATAACAACATATCGACTGAGCCTGATGATAATAGGTGAATTAG
Organism: Nicotiana undulata; assembly: GCA_005239495.1. Lineage (NCBI taxonomy): Eukaryota > Viridiplantae > Streptophyta > Magnoliopsida > Solanales > Solanaceae > Nicotiana > Nicotiana undulata. Next base: position 72,270 of record ML244806.1, on the reverse strand, counting down.
ACTATATTTATACCTCTAATGAACCATACTTTATTATGTTTTTAATGTAAATATTGATAACAAAATTCTCTGATTAGTGTTTTTATACTTTGCAGGATATATTCTATGATGGGAGGTACTTTGGAGCAATTTGGAGTCAATTAAGGGAGTTTGAGGCCAATCGAGAAGAACCCGTGAGAAAAGAACAAGCAAAAGGCCAAGTTTGCTGGAAAATAGTCCACCGCGACCGCGGCTGGAGCGCGGTGGGCAAGTCAGTCAGATTCAGAGAGTGCGTACTTCACCGCGGTCGCGCCGCGTTCCTGTCGCGGGCGATCACTGACATGCCAGAAAATTTGAAGGACCAAAGTGCAAAATACGTGAATAAATTGCCTAAACCTATTTAGTTATAACTTCACCCAAAAGAGGGATATTCTTATTTTTAGACACAAAAAAGAGGCAAGAATCATTGTGAGAAGACAAGCAATAATTAGAGTTTTATATTTTCTTCCTTTGATCTTTATTTTGATTATTATGATTTTTTTTGGGTTTTTATTGTTCTTGAGCATGAGTAGCTAACTTTTCTAATCTAAGGTTTTGGTGGAACCCGTTGGGGATGAACTAATTGTGATATTAATATAGTTTTGTTTGGTTGTTAATCTCTATTTGTTCAACTACGTTATTGTTGTAGTTGATTGAAGGGCCTTCAATTAACTGTTCCTATTTATTATGTATCTACTTGAGAAAGAGTTGCATATTTAGGTAGTTGTTTGAACAACATCACTCCCGGAGTATAGGCGAGAGTCATAACCGAGAGTTTAGAGGTTGGATTAGAGATAACGATACCTCGGGTGCAATCTAAAATGAACTGTAATACAAACTAGCTAGCGTAACTTGAGAGAGTGCGTCTAGTAAATTATCATAATTACTTGAGAGAGATTTATGATAATTGGAGTGTTCATGATTGATAGAGACAACTAAGTCAAAACTATAGGAACTACACAAGAAGGAATTTCACCAACGGGGGAAACCATAACCTTAGACCTTTATTCCAATTGTTTACACCTTATTGTTAGTTAATCTTTAGTTTATTATTTCTGTTCAGTTGTAGTAGTATAAACAACACAAAGTGATATTCATAACTTTTGAGAAAGTTGATTATTGAGAATTTAGTACTCTAACAATAACATTTGATACGTTAATTCCCTATGGGATTCGACTCTGGGCAAAATACCCGGATTATATTTGCAACGCCCGCTTAGTCTTTTAGTAGACATTGTTGAGCGTGAACAAATTTTGGCGGCGTTGCCGAGGAATTAACGGTATTATCATTTGTAGTTGGAGGAAAATACACAATTCTTAAGTATAGTCAATTTTCTTTGATTTCATACATATATTGAATTTTTAACGTTTGCTAAATCGGTGGTACAGGTGCATGCCTAGAAACTCCTCGTGAACTGGTGAAGTATTTGAAGACTTTCCAGACCCCGAAAAAGGTTTCAATGCCTTGAACAGGGCCAACCGGAAGAGCAAACAACAATCATTCATCGAACACATTGAAACAGACATGACAGACCTGAATGACAGGATCAACAATAATAATGGGGAAGATGTGGTTGACCCAGCCGGACACATTGCAGCGCCTGAGGTGCCCATTGCACCTGAGGTGCCCTTATATGACTGGGCACAACCCACAATAGTGAATTTGGCCACCGCAGTTATGGTCCCGCAGATAGAAGCTGAGTCCTTCCAAATCACAAACAATATGTTGCACTTGTTGCAGAATAAGGGGCTATTTTTAGGGTCATACATTGAGGATCCCCAGCAACATTTGAAGAACTTCCTGTCGATCTGCAAGACACAGAGGCAACCAAACGTCATTCCGTAGGCAATAAGATTGTTGTTGTTTCCGTTATCAATGACAGGAGTAGCCCAGACTTGGCTCAACTCGCTCCCTATCAATTCTATTACTACATGGGAGGAATTGGTCAAGCAGTTTTTCAATAAATTCAATCCACCGAACAAGACAACGCAACAAATTGATGAGATCTTGAGCTTCCGACAGAAGCCTATGGAGACACTGCAGGAGACATGGAAACAATTTAAAGGGATGCTGGTAGTCTGTCCTCACCATGACATTCCAGAACAGATGTTGGGGTAGCGATTTTATATGGGTCTGGTTGATGGTGTGAAAGCTAATATTGATGCTTCAGCTGGTTGAGCATTCCTTAGTAAAACGTAGAGAGAAAACCAGGATTTACTTGATAAAATGGCACAAAATTCAGGGTGGATGACCAGGGGTGCACATATTACCCCAATCGTTCACTCAGTGCCATTAGATCCGTCCAACTCTATTGCTGAAAATATGGCAACTTTGATGACACAGATGAGCTTACTTATGAAGAAGGTAGAGGAGTCAGGGCAGAAGCAGCAAGTTCATATTGTAGACACTACCAATGGGGGCTTATGCACATCTTGCATTAGCCAACCAATTGGTAATCAGTGGAATGCAGACTGCGATCATCTTCACTACCCGGAGAATATGAACTATGTGTCAAATTATGGGGGCCAGAGACAGGGTGGACAGAATTGGGGTCAGCAAGTTCAGCCGTACAGACCACCCCATCAGCAGCAGAATAATGGAAACATGGGTTCCATGAGACCTCATGGTAATGCGGCACCTTACCAAAGGACACAAGGGTATAACAATTAGAATCAGCAGCATGCATACCACCCTCCTCAGCAACAACATGGGGGAAGGCAAAAAGATGGGTTTTCAAGGCTTGAAGCGATGATGCAACAGGTGATTTGGTCGACTTCCAAAATGAGTGAGAGAGTAGATGCACATGATGCAGCTATTAGAAATATCGAAGTGCAGTTGGGACAAATATCAATGTCAGTGACAATCGTCCTCTTGGGACATTACCTGCAGACACTCAGGTGAATCATAAGGACCAGGGTCCGAAGCAGCTGATGGCAGTGAGTCTCCGCAATGGCAGGGACTTATACTTGGAGCAAGATCTAGCTCGTGAAAGAAGGCATGCATAGACACTAGTACCAATGTCAATTGAAATTGATGATTCAACCAACTTGACCAAAGTAACAGTGCAAACTGCTGAAGGAGAACCCAGTGTGTAGAGTGAGGCTGAAAAAGAAGCGGATATATCCCCAGCGCCAGTAGTTGAGGTGGTAGTCGAGAAAGAAAAATCCCAAATTACTGGGAAGAAGATACCGCCAGCACCATTCCCTCAAAGGCTGGCAAAATACCAAAAGGATGAGCAGTATAAAAAGTTCTTGGATATGCTGAAGCAGATACAAGTAAACATTCCTTTGATTGATGCTCTGAAAGAAATGCCTGGATATGCGAAGATGATGAAGGACTTGATGTCCTGGAAGTTTGATTTCCAATACTTGGCAACTGTGACTCTTACTCAGACTTGCAGTGATGTGGTAACACGACCTATTGCGGAAAAGTTGTCTGATCCAGGGAGTTTTACAATTCCCTGCACCATTGGCAATTTTGCTTTTGCCAAAGCACTGTGTGATTTGGGGACCAACATTAATCTAATTCCCCTTGCCATTTACAAGAGACTGGGTATTGGTAGAGCCAGACCAACTTCCATGTTATTGCAGCTAGCTGATAGGACGGTGAAGAGATCGTCGGGTATTCTGGATGATGTTTTGGTGCAAGTGGGGAAGTTTGTGTTCCCTGCTGATTTTGTGATATTGGAATGTCGAGTGGATGAGGAGATTCCCATAATCTTGGGAAGGCCATTTTTGGCCACAAGCAAAGCCCTCATTGATTGTGAGACTGGGGAGCTCAAGATGAGGCTTAATGATGAAGAAATCACATTCAATGTGCAGAAATCCATGAGGCGACCGCGTGAGTTCGCCAACTGTTCTCTCATTGATGCTGTGGATGTGATAGTGGAGGAAGTTGATGCGTCCTTAAATATTGAGGACCCCCTTGCTGCATGTTTAATGAATTTGGATGAGGTAAATGGGGAGGAATTGGCAGAGTGGGTGTTAGCACTTGAAGGTAAAGGGGTCTGGCCGAGGGCTCTCGAGTTTGAACCATTGCACTTAGAGAAAAGAAAGACCCCGACAGCTAAGCCATCTATGGAAGAACCACCCAAACTGGAGTTGAAACCACTGCCAAACCATCTTAGGTACGCATTTATAAGCCCTAACTCTACGCTACCTGTTATTATCTCATCAAATTTGTTAGATGTGCAGGCAAATCAGCTGTTACAGGTATTATCTGAGTGCAAGACTACCATTGGATGGACCATGGTAGATATCAAAGGGATCAACCCGGCATATTGTATGCACTAGATTCTTCTGGAAGAGGGACACAAAACTTCCAGGGAACACCAAAGGCGCTTGAATCCAAACATGAAGGAAGTGGTGGAGAAAGAAATCATCAAGTGGTTAGATGCGGGAATCATTTTTCCCATCTCTGATAGCAGCTGGGTTATCCCAATACAATATGTTCCAAAAAAGGGTGGCATGACGGTGGTAAAGAATGAAAAAAATGAGTTGATATCTACAAGAACCGTCATGGGTTGGAGAATATTCATGGATTACAGAAAGCTGAATCTTGCCACCCGGAAAGACCACTTCCCACTTCCCTTCATTGATCAAATGCTCGACAGGCTTGCAGGGAGGTCTCACTTTTGTTTCCTGGACGGGTACTCGGGGTACAACCAGATTTCAATTTCCCCAGAAGATAGGGAAAAAACCTCCTTCATGTGCCCCTATGGGGTATTTGCCTTCAGAAGGATGCCATTCGGCCTCTGCAATTCACCTGCCACATTTCAAAGGTGCATGATGTCCATATTCACAGACATGGTGAAAGATATCATGTAGGTATTCATGGATGATTTCTCACTAGTGGGAAATTCATTCGATGAGTGCTTAGCAAATCTGACCCGTGTACTAAAGAGGTGCATCGAGACGAATCTTGTGCTTAACTGGGGAGGTGCCATTTCATGGTATAAGAAGGGATCATCTTGGGGCACTTGGTGTCGAGTAAAGGAATTGAGGTGGACCGAGCCAAAGTAGATGTGATTGAAAAGCTTCCACCTCCCACATGAGTCATTACTATACGTAGTTTCCTTGGGCATGCCGGGTTCTACCGGCGAATCATCAAAGACTTCTCCAAGATCGCCAACCCCCTCTGTAAGTTGCTTGAAAAAGATAACCCCTTTGTGTTTTCTGATGATTGTAGGGTGGCTTTTGAGGAGCTGAAAAAGCGGCTAGTCACGACACCAATTATCATTGCCCCGACTGGGAGCAACCGTTTGAACTCATGTGCGATGCTAGTGACTACACAGTGGGAGACGTGTAGGGTAAGCACAAAGATAAAATAATGCACCCAATTTACTACGCAAGTAGGACTTTGAGTGGAGCTCAGCTGAACTACACGGTGACCGAAAATGAGATGTTGGCGGTAGTGTTCGCCTTTGACAAGTTCAGGTCTTACTTGATCGGGTCGAAGGTGATTGTGTACACTGATAATGCAGCCATCAGATACTTGGTTGAGAAGAAAAAGTCCAAGCCGCGCCTAATTCGTTGGGTGCTGCTTCTGCAAGAATTTGACTTGGAGATCCGTGACCGCAAGGGCACAGAGAACCAAGTCGCTGACCACCTGTCACAACTTGAAGGTGCTGAGAACGAAATTGAATCTGAGGATATTCTGGAAACCTTTCCAAACGAACAGCTACTCGCCACGAGCTTGGAGAATGTGCCATGGTATGCAGACATTGAAAACGACCTAGCAAGTGGTATTGAACCTTACGAACTCTCATCTGTCCAAAAGAAAAGGTTTAATCGTGATTGCCGCAATTACTATTGGGATGAACCTCATTTGTTTAGAATTTGCATTGATAACATGATCCAGAGGTGCGTCCCCGAGATAGAACAATTTTCTGTTTTGCAGGCTTGTCACGCATCAGCGTATGGAGAACATTTTGGAGGAGTTCGCACAGCAACAAAAGTGTTAGAGGCCGGCTTCTACTGGCCAACTGTGTTCAAAGATGCTCACCAATGGTTGAAGGGATGTAATGAGTGTCAGAGGATGGGAAACATATCCCGTTGTCATGAGATGCCCATGAACCCAATACAAGAAGTGGAGGTATTCGATGTGTGGGGGATTGACTTCATGGGTCCCTTTGTCAGCTCCTACGACAATAAATACATACTTGTTGATGTAGATTACATTTCCAAATGGGTGGAAGCTGCAACATTTCCCACCAATGATGCAAGAGTGGTGGTGGGGTTCCTGAAGAAAAACATATTTACACGTTTTGGGATCCCAAGGGCCATTATTAGTGACGGAGGCACTCACTTTTGCAATCGTGTCTTCGAAAAGATACTATCCAAGTATGATGTGCGCCACAAGGTGGCAACCCCTTATCACCCGCAGACGAGTGGTCAGGTTGAAGTATCAAACCATGAAATCAAGAGTGTGCTGACCAAAATAGTAAATGCCACAAGAACTGATTGGGCGAAAAAGCTTGATGACGCACTCTGGGCCTATAGAACTGCATTTAAAACACCAATTGGTATGTCTCCGTACAAGTTGGTATTTGGTAAGGCCTGTCACCTGCCTATAGAGCTAGAACATCGAGCCTGGTGGGCATTGAAGCAGTTGAACATGGATCTTGATGTTGCGGGTGAAAATCGAGTCACGGAGCTGAACGAGTTGGAAGAATTCCGATATCAAGAATTTGAAAGCACAAGGCTATATAAAGAGATAATGAAGAGGTTACACGACAAAAACATTGTGGACCGAAATTTCAAACCCGGAGACAAAGTATTGCTCTATAATTCAAGATTGAGATTGTTTCCGGGTAAGCTCAAGTCCCGATGGTCTGGACCATTCAAAGTGGTCGAAGTGTTTCCCTCTGGTGCTGTGGAGATTGTTACTGAAGATGGGTCACACGCCTTCAAGGTTAATGGACAGAGACTAAAACTGTATGTGGGGATGAACGAGACTAGTGAGTTGTCTGTGGTGCATCTTTTTGAACCTCAGAGGTTGAGCAAACGTTAAATACGCTCATTCTGCGTCGTGCCGCAACGTTAAATCAGGCGCTTCATGGGAGGCAACCCATTGATTGTTGTAATCATCGTGCCGCGACGTTAAATCAAGCGCTGCATGGGAGGCAACCCATGAGTTTAGTTGTTTTCTCTTTTGTTTGTGTTGTGATTGATGTACATACAACTAACACATTATTGAGTGTGCAGGACACGTTTGGAGGTGTGTAGAGCCAAGACGAGGTCATAAAATAACTCTGTAAGGTAAAGGTAGGAGGAACACACACCAAAAGGCGAGCATCAGTCACCGTGGCCGCGACAAAAATATGGAGATTCAAAGTTTTAACGTACGTTCGTCACCGCGGCACGACCGCGGTATAAATCCAATTCTTTGAATCTCCCGCGACCGCGGCAATTACCCAACTCTCTGAATCTCGCGCGACAATTACCCAGCTCTATGAATCTCGCGCGACCGCGGCGAGCCATCTTCTGCCCAGGTAAGTATGTTTTCGTTTAAATTTTCTTATTTTCTTTTATTTTCTTTTTTTAATTCCCCCCCCCCCCCTTCTTACTCTAATAACCCACCCCTTACCCCCACCTTCAACCACTTTTCCCCCATTATTCTAAACCCTAACTCCTAATTTCCTCCTCCTCCCTCCCCAAATCCCCCCATCACTGACGCAACCCCCTCCTATTTCCCCCACATCTCCCTCTTCCTCTTCCCCCAAACTCACGTCTCTCTCTCTCTCCTCCTAACCTTCATTGTTGACCACCCACCTCTTCCCTCTTCATCATTGTGCAAGTAAGTCTTTCTTTTTCTCTTTTCTTCTTATTTTTGTTTTAATTTTTCTATTTTTTGGTAGATTCTTGTTGTATTGTTGTGTAATGGTGATTCTTCACCATCTCTTGCTCGTTTTTGGTGGGTCTTGGTCTTTACAGACTTGGTGTTGGTTGTTTGGTGTATGTTTGACAATGGTGGGGAAAATTGAGTAGTTGGGGTGAGATTAGGACTTGTTTGTGGCTGGAAAATAGGGAAGAGCTATTCCATATGGGGCCACTATAGGCTTGTTACGAATTATGCCCACATGGTGGTTGTAAAATTGCCCCATTGAGCAAATATTTGGTATTGTGACCGTCGTGGTGGTGATGTCTGAGTAATCACCCGATAGGCACACAACTTGATCACTCTCTGACTGTTGACATTGTTGTAACAAGTACCATGTCTCACTCACGGAAAAGAAGAACCCCAGCAAGCACTAGCCAGTTTGACTCAGCCCGGTTTGTTTCAAAAGAGGTCGAGGATAGGTTTAATGCAAAGTCTGCCTGGAAAATGGTCCACGAGGTTCTGATTGACAGGGCAAAACTACAGTATGAGATACCGGAAATTTTTGATGAAATTAGGAGGCTCCAGTTAGAGGTATTCTTCGACGAACCTGAGGAGGCTAATATTCTAATGGTCCGGGAATTCTACGCGAATTGCCCGGAACATGTGAACTGGGTAGTCACTGTCCGGAAAACAAAGGTGAATGCCTCATTGGAGGCCATACGTCGGGTTTACAGGCTTCCCACCTTCTCGGGGATATTGATAACTACTAACTCCATCAGCAACCACCGGTCAACTGGACCATGCTAGTGTAGACAATTTGTGTGGGAGGGGTGCCTACATGGGTCAAAGAGGGCGTCACACTGAACTCTAATTCTTTCACTTAGGAAGCCAAATGCTAGTTTGCCATTATCTGTAGCCGCCTGTTACCCTCCAGCAATACAACCGATGTCAATCCCTCTTGAGCAGTGATGGTTTGGTGCTTTGTCAACCGGCTGGATTTCGATGTAGCTCAGGTACTCCATGATGAAATGTTCATCCGCTCGCATGAGGTAGTGAAAGGGTTCTACTTCCCTTCACTAGTCACCAAGCTGTGTCGGATAGCCAAGGTACCTGAGAATCGCCTCCTTGAAGGGAAACTGGCGCAGAAAGCCCCGTTCCGAGCTAGCAAAATTTCAGTGAGCAAAGAGCAACTGGTTCCTCTCGCTGTTGATGACGAGGATGAGATTATTCCTGATTTTGCACCGCCTAGGACATATCATGATGAGGTGGGTCCCTCTCAACCTCGGCGGACCACCCGACTGTCTACCTTAGAGGAGGATGTGGCCGACCTTCGCATCTCGGTGGACAACCTCAATGTGAGGATGGACGCAATGTCCACCCAAAATGCAAAGACCGGGAAGCGGATAATGGCGTGGTTTCGTGCGTTAGGGCGGGCCTGTAACCTTGACCCGGCCACCGTCTCTGACGACGACTTATCACCAGGGAAGTCTCCTTACCTCACTGTACTTTATTGTTGTTGACATGGGGACATGCCAATCTCTTAAGTGTGGGGTGGGGGATATTTTTGTTGTTGTATATGTTGATAGTTTTGGTTTTGTTAATTGTAGCTATTTGAAATTTGTTTTGATGTAATTAGCTTTGACTGGGCCCAAAGACGGACACCTTCCGACGGGTCTCTTGAGGGCATTGAGTCGTATTTAAAAAGAAAAAAAAACAAAACCAAGAAAATGTAGTGGACTCTTCCTGATGACGGACTTCTTAGGCAGTTTTCTTGAGGGAAGTTAGTCCAAACAAAACACCAAAAAGATATTTTCTTTTTAGGTAGTGTAGTAACTCCCCATTGGTTTTTCTTTTGACCATGGTTCTTTTCCAAGTGTTTAGCTTGAACCGGGTATAGTTAGTTTTCATTTTATTTTTAGTTGTTAGGTTCTTTTTGGGCAAATAGAAAAAAGGCAATTGCATCCCTTAGTGTGTTACACCCGAACACCAAAGACCCTAGGGTGTGACGCTTAGGATCATTTGTTGACTCTTGTAGATGTCTTAATTTTGCATGTTGTAACTAACTTGAATGCTTAGAGGAGTGTTTTGATGAACCAATCTGGAGTGAATTATGTGCCATGTGTGTGTAAGGTATTTGCATTGTACTCTATGTCCACATTTGATACCTAGAACTTGCCCTGTGTGTGTGCAAAGCGAAATAGTAGTCCGTTCAGTCTTAGAAGTGATATAGGCATTTCTTTGTTAAGCCAGACATAAATATGTATCCACCTGCTTGCAATTCACCATAGTTAACCCCTTTGAGCTTATAAACCTTTTTTTTGGCAACCACATTACAAACCATACCCAATTGTTTGAATAGCCTGCCTATTTGAACCCTATAGCTCTTATAAGCACTTGAATTGTAAAGAACATGTAAAAGTCTAAGTGTGGGGTGGTGGTCTGGTTTTTGAGTGGATCCAACAAAATAGGAAGAATGGTGAAAAGCATAAAAGAATGAACACCACTGGGAAAAAAATAGAAGAAAGAAGGACAATGAATAAATACAGTCCCTGACGGGTGGTGAGTTGAAGAAAAAGTGCACCTAATGAAATTTTGGGGTAAACTAAAGAGAGGGGAAATTCTGGCCAAACATAAGAATGGGCTGAAAGCTACAATAGTGTATTAAAAGTGCTTAGGGAGGTTAGTCACTATATCTAAATATGCCTACCCGTCCTTTAGCCTACATTACAACCTAATAAAGACCTAGTTGATCTTAGACTGAATGGACTCGATTAGTAGAGTATAACACTACGGGAAAGCCTATGATGTATCTTTGTGGCATATGAATGTTCTTTCCGAGAGTGAGTGAATTCTTTCTACTTAAAGTTCATGCTTGTTCTTAATATTACTCTAGTGGAACTACTCTCGATTGTGCGATGTGAGGGCATGTGATTCATGACGGAGAGGTAAATCTTGATCTCTGTGTAGAGTACTTTGAGGAAGTAAGAATATGGCATGGCATGTAGAGTCACCATTTGAGGCATAGAGATTACACGGCTAGGGAAAATGTTGTAAAATGTCGTGGTGTGACACTATAGGGAAATGCTTGAGAAGATTAGGCCTATAGAGTATGGTTTTTCTGCCCGAGGACGAGCAACAGTTTAAGTGTGGGGTGTTGATAATAGGTGAATTAGAATATATTTTCACCCCTAATGAACCATACTTTATTATGTTTTTAATGTAAATATTGATAACAAAATGCTCTGATTAGTGTTTTTATGCTTTGCAGGATATATTATATGATGGGAGATACTTTGGAGGAATTTGGAGTCAATTAAGGGAGTTTGAGGCCAATCGAGAAGAACCCGTGAGAAAAGAACAAGAAAAAGGCCAAGTTTGCTGGAAAATAGTCCACCGCAACCGCGGTCGACCGCGACTGGAGTGCGGTGGGAAAGTCAGTCAGATTCAGAGAGTGCGTACTTCACTGCGGTCGCGCCGCGTTCCTGCCGCGGCCGCGAGCGATCACTAACAGGCCAGAAAATTTGAAGGACCTAAGTGCAAAACACGGGAATAAATTGCCTAAACCTATTTAAACGTTATAACTTCACCCAAAAGAGGGATATTCTTGTTGTTAGACACAAAAAGAAGGCAAGAATCATTGTGAGAAAACAAGCAACAATTAGAGTTTTATATTTTCTTCCTTTGATCTTTATTTTGATTATTATGATTTCCTTTGGGTTTTTATTGTTCTTGAGCATGAGTATCTAAATTTTCTAATCTAAGGTTTTGGTGGAACCTGTTGGGGATGAACTAATTGTGATATTAATATAGTTTTATTTGGTTGTTAATCTCTATTTGTTCAACTACGTTATTGTTGTAGTTGTTTGAAGGGCCCTCAATAAACTGTTCCTATTTATTATGTATCTACTTGAGAAAGAGTACATATTTAGGTAGTTGTTTGAACAACATCACTCCCGGAGTATAGGCGAGAGTCATAAGCGAGGGTTTAGAGGTTGGATTAGAGATAACGATACCTCGGGTGTAATCTAAAGTGAAATGTAATACAAACTAGCTAGCGTAACTTGAGAGAGTGCGTCTAGTAAATTATCATAATTATTTGAGAGAGATTTATGATAACTGGAGTGTTCATGATTGATAGAGACAACTAAGTCAAAACTATAAGAACTACACAAGAAGGAATTTCACCAACGGGGGAAACCATAACCTTAGACCTGTATTCCAATTGTTTACACCTTATTGTTAGTTAATCTTTTAGTTTATTATTTCTATTCAGCTGTTGTAGTATAAACAACACAAAGTGATATTCATAAATTTTGAGAAAGTTGATTATTGAGAATTTAGTACTCTAACAAAAACATTTGATACGTTAATTCCCTGTGGGATTCGACTCGGGGCAAAATACCCGGATTATATTTGCAACACCCGCTTAGTCTTTTAGTAGACATAGTTGAGCGTGATCACCTGGATCCCAAGTTCAGACCAGTGAGCAAAAAAGAAGTCCCAGTCCGGGTAAAGCATGCCTTCATAAAGGACAAGGTAACTAAACTTCTCCAAATAGGATCCAATCGGGAGGTAAAATACCCCGAGTGCTTAGCTAATGTAGTCGTAGTCCCCAAGAAGGGGAACAAACTTAGAATGTGTGTAGATTATAAGGACATGGACAAGGCATGCCCGAAATATTCTTTTCCATTGCCTAACATCGATCGCATGATCATTGCCACGGCCGGCCACGAGATCCTCACCTTTCTCGACGCATATTCTGGGTACAATCAAATCCAAATGGACCCAGAAGACCAAGAAAAGACTTCTTTTATCACTAAGTATGGAACCTATTGCTATAATGTAATGCTCGCCGGGCTAAAAAATGTAGGAGCTACATATCAACGCCTAGTTAACAAAATGTTTGAAGAACAAATAGGTAAATCAATGGAAGTTTACATTAACGACATGCTAGCTAAGTCCCTGCGCGTAGAGGACCATTTGGCTCATTTCTAGGAAGCATTCGAAATCTTATGGAAGTACAACATGAAGCTCAACCTCGAGAAATGTGCTTTCGGGGTCGGTTCAGGAAAATTCCTCGGCTTCATGGTATCAAATTCGGGAATCGAAATCAACCCCGATAAAATCAAGTCCATCAAGGATATCACCGTTGTAGATAGTGTAAAAGCCATACAAAGGTTAACCGGACGGACCACTGCCTTGGGTCGATTCATCTCGAGGTCATCAGATCAGAGCCACAGGTTTTTCTCCTTACTCAAGAAGAAAAATAAATATGCCTAGACCCTGGAATGCCAACGGGCGTTGGAAGAATTGAAGCGGCACTTATCGAACCCACCTCTGCTTCACACTCCGAAGGCAGATGAGAAACTTTACATATACTTGGCGGTGTACGAAATCGCGGTAAGTGGTGTCCTAGTTCGAGAAGAGCAAGGTACGCAGTTTCTTGTTTATTACGTAAGTCGAACCTTAGGAGATGCTGAAACTAGGTATCCACACTTAGAGAAATTGGCACTTGCACTAATAAGCGCCTCTAGAAAGTTAAATCCATATTTCCAATGTCACCCCATATGTGTGATAGGTACTTACCCGCTACATAATGTTCTGCACAAGCCTGAATTATCAGGCCGATTGGCCAAATGGGCCGTCGAACTCAGCGGGAACGATATTGAATATCAACCCGAACGACATCAAGCCTCAAATTTTGGCAGACTTCATGGCCGATTTCATTCCAACCCTCGAACCTGAAGAAGAAAAGGAACTCCTACTAAAATCAGGTACATCATCGGGGGTATGGGTCCTCTTCACGTACGGTGCCTCGAATGTGAAAGGGTACGGGCTCGGCATTGTTTTGAAGCCACCCTCGAGCTAGCTAAAAGCTTGGGAGCAGAAGTCGTTGAAGCTAAATGCGACTCTCTACTGGTAGTGAACCAGGTAAATGGAACCTTCGAAGTTCGATAGGATATGATGCAAAGGTACTTAGACAAATTGCAGGTAACCGTGCACCGTATTAAAGAATGGACTCTACAACATATACCTCGAGAACAAAACACTGAGGCCGATGCACTTGCCAATTTAGGGTCATTGTTTGAGGAAGATGAGTTCAGACCCGGGACTGTCGTCCAACTCTCGAGATTTGTGATCGAGGAAGGGCATGCCAAAATAAATTCTACAAGCTTAACCTAGGACTGGAGAAATAAATACATCGAGTACTTGAAGAACGAAAAGCTCCCATCGGATCCTATAGAATCGAGGGCCTTATGGACTAAAGCCGCTTGTTTCACATTAGACGAAGACGAGACATTATACGGAAGGACGTTCGATGGTCCATTGGTAGTATGCTTAGGACCGTGAGATACTGACTATGTTCTACGAGAAATCCATGAAGTCACTTGTGGGAACCATTCTGGCGCCGAGTCACTAGTTCGCAAGGTCGTCAGAGCAGGATATTACTGGGAAAGCATGGAAAAAGACTCTAAGGAGTTCGTTCGAAGATACGATAAATGTCAAAGGTTTGCACCAATGATCCACCAGCCATGCGAACAACTTCACTCGATCCTATCCCCATGGCCATTCATGAAATGGGGGATGGACATCGTCGTCCCTCTGCCATCGGCCCCAGGTAAAGCTAAGTTTATTTCGTTTATGACTGACTATTTCTCTAAATGGGGTTGAAGCACAGGCCTTCGAAAAAGTTAGGGATAAAGAAGTGATAGATTTCATATGGGATCACATCGCATGTCAATTTGGGATACCCGCAGAAATAGTATGTGACAGTGGCAAACAATTCATCGGCGGCATGATAACGAAATTCTTCGAGGATCATAAAATAAGGAGGATACTATCAACGTCGTATCACCCTAGTGGGAACGGACAGGCCGAATCAACGAACACGACTATCATCCAAAACTTAAAGAAAAGGTTGAACGAAGCTAAAGGGAAATGGAGGGAAATATTACCCGAGGTCCTATGGGCATATCGGACAACGTCGAAGTCCAGTACATGAGTAAATCCATTTTCCTTAGTATATGGCTCCGAAGCCTTTACACTGGTCGAAGTTGGAGAGCCCAGCGCCAGGTTTCGACATGCAACAGAGGAATCAAACCGCAAGGCCATGAATACCAGCCTCGAGTTGTTAGATGAAAAATGAGAAGCTGCACTTGTTCGAATTGCTGCACAAAAGCAACAAATCGAAAGGTACTACAGTAGGAGAACCAACCTTCGCCACTTCAGAATCGAGGACGTAGTCCTAAGAAAAGTCATCATCAGCACTCGAGATCCTAATGAAGGGAAGTCGGCTCTAATTGGGAAGGACCCTACCAAATCCTCGATATAGTCGGGAAAGGATCTTACAAACTCGGTACGATGGGCGGCGAACCACTGCCGAATAATTGGAACATATCACTTCTCAAGCGATACTATTGTTAAGGTATGACTTTCTCTTTTCTTTCATTTATATATATATATTCAGAACTAACTCATTGCAGGAGTCCGACCAAAGACATCGAGACCTCAGGTTTTAAAGTACGCATTGCACTCTTTTTCCCTTAGATCGGTTTTTATCCAAAATGGGTATTTCCGGCAAGGTTTTCAACGAGGCAACAAATGTGCTACCCGAGGACAATTCAACAATATCCAAGGCTTCTTTACAATCATCCTCGAATACTGGGGGGAATCAACCTCGAATGTTATGTGTTCGAGAAATGTACCTCATGTCAATAGGCCTCGATAGGAAGAACTTTATAATGGTCCAAACGGTCGAATGAACCGTGTCCATATAGATTAGTCGAGTCCCGACGACAAGACATGTACGCATGTATAAATTATTCAAAGAAGCAATTTTTCTTTATCGAACATATCGTGTCTCGAAGCAAATCCTCTACTATGCAAATCTCATACTTACGATTCTAGTCTATTATGCAAATCTCATACTTATGATATTGTGAAAAATGGCTCAAGAGCCAAGTGCAAACATACTTTGAACACTCGGGGACTGTATGCTCGAGTTATCTAAATTCGAAGTCACAAGACCTCAAAGAGGCACCACCGATACATAAGCTAAGGCCATTATACTCGGGGACTAACATTTCTAACAAGTTCGAAATGTGAACGGGTAATAAGTCCAATACGCATACCTGAAGGCTACGACCATATTAAAGGCTACGTCCGAAATAACGCGTCTCGGAGACGTCCAAATTCCGCAATAAATAATTGGCCTTCAAATACTAAAAAAACCCGGTTAAAAGGCTACCCCTCGGCAAAATAATTGAAAAAGGGCTTCGATAAAATCAATCCTCTAAAAACCCTAAAGGCTTCGATAATATCAGCCTTTGAAAAACCTCAAGAGGTATCAAACTATCTTAACACAAACATGTTAAGGCATAAAAGGAAAAAGGGGGTTCCAATCATCGGACCCTCAAAAAACCCAATGGGTAAACAAATATATGATAAGGCATAAAGAAATTTTCACTAAGTCTTTTAAGCCGAAAAGGGGAAATAATAGCCATTTTCAGAGGCCAAATCGGCCCAATCTAAAGAGCCTAAAGGGCCAATACATTTGGAGTTCGAGACCTTGTTCTCACTCAATTCGGACCTAAGGGTTCCAATATTCCGAGCTCGAACAAAGTCAACTATAGCTCGAAGATTCATCATAAAACCCTAAGGGGTATATTGTTGTAATCTCAAAACTTACCCATTACTTGGTAAAAACCTAAGGGTTTGTTTTACTCTAAGTTAAAAATTTGCCCGAACTTAGTTATAAAAATAATGCATTTATGGCTTCGATCAAAACTGCCCGAGATAAAAACATATTATCGAGTTAGGGGACTTACTATCATTTAACTAAAAGAAAACCTAAGGGTTTACTCTGAGTTCGAACCAAGGTTCACTCGGCTAATAAGAATTTTCACAAAACAAAGGCAGAAAATGCATTTGAATTTGAAATCTTTGGGAGAATTCATAAAGAAGTTTTTTATTATATATATTGAAGGTATATACAAGAGACCGACCAAGGTCTTACAAAAGAAAATAAAAGTCTAAGTCCTAACTACGATCAGGGTCGGCCCTTCCTTCTGAGACAGCTTCTTCAGGAATGACTTATTCTTGAGCAGCTCCTCCGGGAGCAACTTCATCTTCAAGCCCCTCATCGGATCCGCCTCGGCTGCCATTTTCATAATCATCTTCATCATCAGAGGAGGCAAGCTTCCTTGCTTCGGCTTCGAGCACTTTGGCCCGAGCAATTTCCTCGGAGAGGCCAAAACCTCGAGCATGGATTTCCTTGAGGGTTTCCCTCCGGGATTGGCACTTTGCCAGGTCATTGCTCCACTGCTCCCAGGTCATAAACCTCCCGTAGCTCCATTTGAGCAGCCTCAACATCAGCCCGATACATGGCGATGGACTTTTTCACCATGACCTTGGTCTTCTCGATCTCCGCCTTGGCCTCAGCAAGCCCGGCTTCAAGTTCCTCGACCCTCTTGGCTTGGGCCGAGTTTTTCTCTTTAATTCTTAGAAATTGGGCCTCAACTGAGGATAGTTTAGCCAAGGTAGTCTCCTTTTCCGCAGCTAGGCGGTCCATGCTCTCTTTCCACCGATCACAATCGGCCTTGACCTGATTGATCTCTGCCCGGAGCAGCTCGATCCGTTCCACCTTCTGCTACAGCTGAGATAGCGAAGTATTATCCTCCACAGTTGAGTTTATTCCACACTTTATCAAAAGGATGGTTACCTTCTTATCTAGTTCGGCCTCCTCTTCACGAGCCTTGGACAGGTCCGCTTAAAGGTCCTTTAGAACCTCGTCCTTTTGGCCACAAAGTAGCTTCAGAGCGTTCCTCTCTTCCGAGATCTTATTGAGTTCGTTCTCACACTGGCGAAGGTCAGCTCGAAACTTAGCAGAGGCCTATACAAGGAAGAAAACACAAGTTAGATTTATAGAGAAAAAGGCGAAAGAAAATGACCAACAACGACTGATGCTTAACCGAGAAAAGAGATGTTGGTCTTCCTCCATAAGGATCAAAGCATCGCTGATGTCGGAGGCATCATCGACCCCTGTAAAGCAATCCCAAAAGGGATCACCTATGCTAGAGTATCTGCCAATCTCGAGAGTCTTCAACTCTCGGGCCTCCCTTATTTCCTCTTCAGAAAAAGCCGGCAGCAAAAGTAGTTGACCTGTTGTCATGGCCCCAAGCAAGTCGCTCGGGGCACTCTGATCAACCTTTTGAGTCTCGAAACCGGCCCCGTACTATGTAGAAACTGTTGGTCGATAAATAATCTCAACCTCTGGAGACTTGGGATCCATGCCCGAATGTTTCTTTAAAGTCTCCTCAATACGAGGCTTAGTTGCAGAGGCAACTCGGAAGGTGTGGCGACTTCGACAGCTTTCCTGGGACGGATCGTCAGCGCCGTGACATCTTCCTTTTCTTCCTCGTCTTCATCTCTCAATTTTTGGATCGAGTCCGTCAAGAGAGCAGCCGTTTTCCTCCTTACCCTTTGAGGCTTGGGCTTGGGAGCCTCGGACTGCGAGACACTTTTTCTCTTCTTGTCCTTTTCCGGTTTCGGAGCCAGGGACTTGGTTTCTCCTCCTCCACTTAACGGCCTCAGAATGGCATCCTTGGTCAAGCCTGCATGAAAGAAAATTAGAAATGAAAGAAATACGAAGTTGCTTCAGAATACGTGGGGAGAGATCCTTACCGCGGTTCTTGGCCTCCCACCTACCCTTTGCCAAATCACGCCATGCTCGTTCGGCGTGAGTAGAAGTCTAGGCTAGCTTTCGGACCCAATCTTCGAGATCGGGTACCGTTTGAGGCATCCAAAGGACAACTGCATGTCAAAAAGGAATATTAGGCGAAGTCAAAAGAGACACAAAAAATAGGATATAAAGAATCACTTACGATCGAGGTTCCACTCCTCAGGGAACGACATCTTCTCTTTCGGTATTATATCAAAGGTCCTCACCCGTATGAAACGGATCATCCAACCTCGATCCTTATCCTCGTCGATGCTCGAGAATAAGGCCTTTGTTGCCCGGCGTTGGAGCTTAATCAGCCATCGATAGAGTCGAGGTCGGTACAACATCATAAGGTGGTTCAGAGTGAACTCCAACCCCCCGGCCTCGTTGGAGAAAAAGCGCAACATGATTACTATGCGCCATAGTGACAAATGGATTTGACCAAGGGTGACCTCGTACCTTTTGCAGAAGTCGAGGATCACATGGTCGATGGGACCCAATGTGAAGGGGTAAGTGTAAACACTTAGAAACCCCTTCACGTGTGTAGTGATGCTCTCCACGGGAGCAGGAATGTGAACCACCACCTTAGAACCCCAATTGCAGTCCCTCTTCATGGCCTTGATGTGTATCTTCGTTATCGAACACATGTAAATCGACACATGTTTGCATCGGCCCGACACCGATGAAGGTTTCTCGGCTTTGAAATCGGATTTTAGAATACACTGGCCAGGAACGTACTCATGGGGGGTCGGTTCTACCGGCGTTTTATCACTGGTCGGCCGGGAAGAGAAAGATGAAGCCTTTTCCTTCTGCGGCACAATCTTAGAGGTTTTCGCCATTTGCGTAAGTGAAGAAAGTCGAAGGTAGGTATAAAGTTGGTGGTTCCGGTGAAAAAAATGACGGCGTAACAGGTGGCGATAGAAAGAAGATGAGAAGGATTATAAAGCTGAGAGATTTAATCAAAGCAAAAGTAAAGTTTGATTCAATAAAAGACATGGTATTTATAGGCTCACGGCGACGGTTCGGTAGCGCTAGTGGCCGATCGTTAACTGACATGCATTGATGATTTGGGGAACCGAGCCGACAGGACGTTTCAATCACATCCGCCGCTTACATCATGAAGACGACGTCATGATCGAGATATCAGGGAATCGAGGCTCAAATCATTTCTTATCATTTTATTCTAAGAAACGTGGGGACTATCTGTATACGGTCGAAATCGGGTATGCCCAATTTCGTAAGCTCGATGAGCTGACTCGAAGGCAAGCTCGTGATAGGACTGGTTCGGGTTCGATGGCAAAGTACGAAGCTCGAAGATCGAAGCACCCGCTGAGGATCGCGACCAGGCATGACCAACGTCGAGTAACGGAATAGCGAGATATTAGTAATCGACCAAAGATCTCGGCGGAAATCTCAGAAGAAATTTAACTGCTAACAGTTATTGATATCAATCATGGGATTTATTTCCATGATTAGAGTTGTACCTTATTTAGGATTCCTCTACTATATAAAGAGGGACCCTATTCATTTGTAGACATGATACATTCACTGAAAACAATATACACGTTGCTCTCTATTTACTTATTACTCGTTACTGTTCTTACTGTTGTTGTTACTTGATCTCGAGGCTATACTGAATCGAGGTCGATATATTGCCACAACACTGGTTTGATTTATTTTGTCGTTCAATTTATTTATTTAATTCTTCATTTATCAATTGGTATTGAATCAGATCACGTATTCTTAAAACCACAATACAAGTTTAATTGTTACTCGAATTTCGAGGTAAACACACTTCAAGCATAATCCTCACAGAATGCCCGAGTCGATCAGATCCCTCCTTAGCCATTGAAGGTATATGTCATAGGCCTGTTTTGATCCGGATTATTTTAAGAAAAAGACTTTGTAATTTGTATATATGATAAGTACTAAAAATACATACTCAATATAATGATATTAAACATGTTGCCGTTATTCATTTAAGAGAATATTATTAAGCGTAAAATGAAAATGGTTAAAAAGAAAGTTGAAAGAATTACAAGAAAATACATGTGACTTTACACAATAACAAAAAATGGCATATGTTTTTAAGTTTTCCTGACCTAGCCCATATTGTACATATTTTGAAAGCACTAGCAAATTCAAAATTTGTGTTCTTACAACCATTGACTAAATGCTATGGAGTTAAATCTGTGTTCTCACAACCATTGTTTTCACTCTTTATTCTTCTCACATCTTCTACATATGCTTCACGGGGCCGTGTATTTTAGCCTCATTACTTCCCACTGGGCGAGAGGTGCAAGTGGAGGTCCGACCGACTGATGTTGAAGAATCAGCGGGTGAGTTGTGGTTAGGGTGAAATGCCAACCAAGATCGGATATAGCTGGTTCTCCCCGAAATGCTTTGCATGAACATCTCAATGTCCAAGATAAAAAGAACGAGGGGAAGAATCGACGAGGCGAGTGTTCTCGAAGAGAAAGATCTTCCCATTTCCAAGAAGATCCCGGGCTCGATCTGGTTTAGTATCAAGCCCCCCCTCTTCACCTGGTTGCAATATAAGAAAATTGAAGAGTAGAAGTCCACCATTGAAGGTTCAAAGTTTTGCTTTCGAAAATAGAATTTTTTGAGTTTGTTAGTTGTTTGGATTGGGTGTTGTTCCAATTGATTGAAAATATCTAAAGGTGTTCAAAATTTAAATTTGAAGTGATTTGGAGTAGATTTGAGTAACATTTTAGAAAAGACGCAAGGAAGAAGGCAGAGTCAGTTTTTTGTATAACTATGTATAATCTTGTATAATAGTGTATAAACACATCTTATACACTATTATACACTTTTATACACCTTTATACAAGCGTCTGTAGACGAACTTCTTTCACGATTTTCAGTTGCAATTTGTATTCAAAACCAGTCCAAATCGTATGAAATGACTTCAAATTTTATATACAACCTCCTTATACTATTTCTAACAAATCTAAATAACATTCACTCTAAATATCTCACAAAATCAAATTTGAAATTTAAACTCACATATATAAGCTTGATAAAAATCTAATTTTCACCACCCAAATGAATTAGGTTAGTTGAACTAATATTTGAGTCACAGTTACTGATTCAAAAATTAACTTAAAAGCTTGAGCAATCTTTTCTAAAATTAAATAATAATTTCGAAAACCTATTGGAGTTGAATGTTGAATCCTAGCATATTATTTTTGGGCCAGTTGATTGTAAAGTAAAATATAAGCTATAAAATTAAATAGGGAGCCTAGTTGTTCTTATGTAAAATTTTGCCTAAAAACGTTTTCAAATATAAAAATATGCCAAAAACCACTCAATTTTGCTCAAGTATCACAAAAAGTTACTGAACTTTTTTTTCTTATAACAGAAACTCATTCAACTTTGCCTAGGAATCGCAACAAGTCACTAGACAATTTTTCGAACCAAATCGTAATTCAACTTTCACAAAGTATCATAAAAATGTTTGTTTTGTTTCCTCTTAATGCTTTTCTATTATACTTAGACAAAGATGTGTGATTTTATTGTTACAAAATATAATTTAGTGATTCTTGGGATACTTAGGTAAAATTGAGTGATATTTCTATTATAAAATAGTTTAATTTAGTAACTTTAGTACAAAAAAATAAAAATTGATAGATTATAAAATATAACTGACATTTAAAAGGAAATTTTACTTCCTATAGCAAACTATTACACTCTATTTATTATAAACCAAAATAATTTCAAAATATAATTACTCATAGCTACATTTTCTATTTTATAGCAAAATAAGTACTTATTTTATACCATACCATTGAGACATGAAATACGCCAGTTATGTTCTTTCTCTCTCTATCAACAATATTCCCAATTCTCTCTCCTCCCTCAAATCTCTCTCCCTTTTTAGTCAAGGCAACCGTCGTAGCAGCCATTTTTTGTGGCATTGGTGGACTTTTTGAAGGGAAGAGAGTAGATTTGAAGCAAAGAGGGAGTAGGCGAACAAATTTGTCCATGGCTACGGATAGAGCTTTTGGAAATATGAAGCAGAGTCGCCAGAGAAGATTTGAGGGCCCGATTTTTCTGCGTCTCCATTTTTAGTTTTAATACAATGTATACAATATTTTTCTTGGCAGGAAAACGCCATCTCCGGCGAACTTTCTGCTCTTCTTTGCTAATGAGTCACATAAAATGATATAAATATATTGTATTCTTTACAAATACACTCACATGCATTGTATTTTTGTATAAATACATTATATATTCGTCTGTAGTTATGTATTCCGAAGGTTTATAGTTTTTGAATACAGCCAAATATCACCGTTTTTGTGATTGTTTATTGTTTGAATACAGTTGAATTGGATACGGTGAATTGAATACAATGTTTAATAGTGAATAACGAATATTGGTGAAGTGAATACAATGTATACAGTCGAATTGAATAGAACAATATACACCTTATTTCTTGATCTTTTGTTGTTTGAATACAACTGAACTCAATATAGTAAAATTAAATACAATTCAATATTGCGATTTCCATTATTAAACACCCGTAATCACTATTTTTAGGCGCATTACCCCATTGTATTTATAAATACATTCGTGCGAATAAATGGAATACATAATTAAACAGTTGTAGTCCCTATTTTTATGGCTCGCACGAATACTTGGAATACAACACAGTAGCAACAAAACTTTGTAGAATTGATCTTGTTGAGTTAAATTAGAAGTGATACACACTAATTGATCCCATTTCCGTTATTAAATAATTGGGCTCCCTACTTATCATGAGAATTCCGTGACTGCATTCATGTATACAGTAGCGTGAATATAGCGAATACAGTCTGATAGCAACGGAATATTAGCTATAAAAAATAAATATGTATATAATAGCTATAAAAAATTAGCCACTAAACTATAGTGATTTATGAAAATCCCTCCTTTTAGAAAGGCCTCCGCCCTAGAATGGGGGTCTAAAGTTTAAGAGCCCGTCCTAAATCAGACCAGCCCCTTTGCTTATTGCTAGGATATATTCAGGTTTTCCTCTACAATTTTTCCTCCTTTTTTATTTGTCAAGCTAGCTCTTCAAGTCAAGATACCAAAATTAGAAACTTGTTTCAGCATCGAACGGGTTGGTTGATTCGACGTACAAGATCGCACGGGAAAAAGGCTAATACTAGGATTAGGTGTCTACTATTAGGTCCGATTCATGCAATTACACTTGTTCCAATTTTCAAAAATCTCCATCAAAGAATAACTACTCCACAATCAAAGAATAGCTGTAGTAGGCATATAAAATTTATTGGAATTAAATTTGTTAAATAATTTAGACTATATTTTAAATTTAAAATATATTAGTTCAAATAAATTTATTGGGCTAATACGATTGGATTAGTTATAAAATTCAAATATATATAGATTAAATAAATAAGCCTGAATCCATTGCGCTAGCTCATTTAATTGGGCTACAAGTGATGAACCCACTTCATTAGGCCCGAGATGTCATATTCCTATAGTCCCACTTTGGTGCTATGTGTCAAATGACGTTGCACGCCAAGTCAAATGAAAAAGCCAATAGGATCATGCCACGTGTCAAAATGACAAGGCATGCCAAGTCAAATTAAAGGCCAGTGAAATCGCGCCACCTGTGCAAGTGACATGTTCTGGCCAATCAAATGCAGCATTGACACACTTCAATTTGATTGGTCGGAAAAAGTTTGTTCTTATCATAACTCTTCCCTCCCACAACTATAAATAAGGGTCTTCATGATACAATGAGTCTTATATATATATAATACATGTTCTACTCATACTACATGTGTGATTAAGGTTATTTACATATAACTATTTAACTAACAAACTAACACCCCCCTCAAGCCGGTGCATATAAATCATATGTACCGAGCTTGTTATATATATAACTAATACGTAGACCGATAAGAGACTTGGTGAAAATATCAACAAGCTGATCATTCGACTTCACAAATCTTGTAGCAATATCTCCTGAGAGCATGTTTTCTTTGACGAAGTGACAGTCAATCTCAATGTGTTTAGTCATCTCATGGAACACCGGATTTGATGCAATATGAAGACAACTTGGTTATCACACACAAGTTTCATCTGATTGATTTCACCAAATTTCAACTTCTTGAGCAATTGTTGAACCAAATTAGCTCACATGTTGCCATTGCTCGATAACATATTTTTGCACTAAACCGAGCAACTACATTCTGTTTTTTGCTCTTCCAAGGCACCAAATTGCCTCATACTAATACACAATATCCAGACATAGAACGTCAATCAGAAGGTGATCATGCCCAATCAGCATCTGAGTATCCAACGATCTGCTCATGACCTCAATCCTCAAACAATAACCCTTTGTCTGGAGCCGATTTTATATGCTGAATAATGCGGACATCTGCATCCTAATGACTATCACAAGGAGAATCCATAAACTGACTTACAACACTCACAGGAAAGGAAATGCCAGGTCTATTCAATGTGAGATAATTTAATTTACTAACCAGCTGCCTATATCTTGCAGGATCGCTAAGCGACTCCTCCTGTCCTGAAAGAAGTTTTGAATTCGGATCCATCAGAGTGTCAATAGATCTACAATCTGTCATTCCTGTCTCTTCAAGAATGTCTAAGGCATACTTCCGCTGTGAGATCATAATACCATGAGCTAGACTGAGCGACCTCAAAACCCAGAAAATACTTTAGTCTGCCCAGATCCTTAGTCTAAAAGTGTTAAAAGATATGCTACTTCAACTTAGTAATACCATCCTGATCATTACCAATAATGACAATATCGTCAACATAGACCACCAGATAAATACAGAGACCTGAAGGAGAATGCTGATAAAACTCAAAGTGATCAGGTTCACTATGAGTCATGCCAAACACCTGGATAATTGTGCTGAACTTACCAAACCAGGCTCGAGCAGACTACTTTAGACCATAAAGTGAGCGGCGAAAGCGACATACAAGGTCACGAGACTCCCCCTGAGCAACAAACCCAAGTGGTTGCTCCGTATAAACTTCATCCTCAAGGTCACAGTGTAGAAAAGCATTCTTAATATCCAGCTGATAGAGAGGCCAATGGAAAAAAACAACCATGGATAGAAAAAGGCGGATTGATGCTATGTTAGCCACGGGAGATAAGGTATAACTATAATCGAGCCAAAATATCTGACTATATCCTTTGGCAATAAGATGGCCTTAAATCGATCAACCTTACCATCCGGACAAACCTTGACTGCATAAACCCAATGAAAACAACAGTAGATATATCTGAAAAAGAGGAACAAGCTCTCAAGTACCACTCGTATGTAAAGCATACATCTCGTCAATCGTTGCATGTCGCCATTCTGTATGAGATAATGCTTCACCTGTGGACATAAAAGCATAATGGGTTGATGACAGACGATGATAACTTAGACCGATATAATGGGGATTAGGATTATGTGCGGTCTGTATACCTTTCCAAAGTGAAATCGGTGTACTAGGAAGAGACAAGTCCGCAGTAGGAGAAGGGTCAGGTGCAGGACGTGAATCATTTTCCCTGATGCTGGGTGCGAACGACGATGATAAGTCAAGAGTGATGTTCCTTTGGCTGGGGATTTAGGAGGAGTAACACTATACTTCTCAACGGTTGGAATGAGTAAGACTTTTGTGGCGGAAGGTTAAGGAGGAGCTATAGTAAACTCCTCAAAGGTCGGTATAGGTAAGATCTCAGATATATCAAGGTGTCCAGAAGAGGTACAGAAAGGTTTAGACTAAAAAAATGTGACGTTAGCTGACATAAGGTACCTATGAAGATTAGGTGAATAACAATGATATCCCTTATGAATACGAGAATAATAAAGGAAGAAACACAAGAGAGCACGAAGAGCTAACTTATCTTTCCCAAGGGCTAAGTTATGAACGAAACATGTGCTCCCAAAAACATGAGGGGGGCGAGAGTATAAGGGTGACTGGGAAAACAATACTGAATACAGAATCTGATTCTGGATGGGAGATGAAGGAATCCAATTAATAAAATAACAAGCTATGAGAATTGCATCACCCCAAAAATGCAGCAGAACATGAAATTCAATGAGAAGTGTGCGAGCAATCCCAATAAGGTGCCTATTCTTTCTCTCAGCAACCCCATTTTGTTGAGGGGTATAAAGACAAGAGGTATGATGAATAATTCCTTGAGAAGTCATAAACTGTTGTAACTGAGAGGATAAATTTTCTAAGGCATTATCACTGCAAAAAGTGCGAATAGAAAGACCAAAT
Organism: Nicotiana undulata; assembly: GCA_005239495.1. Taxonomy (NCBI): domain Eukaryota; kingdom Viridiplantae; phylum Streptophyta; class Magnoliopsida; order Solanales; family Solanaceae; genus Nicotiana; species Nicotiana undulata. The sequence continues at coordinate 45,436 of ML244806.1, read as the reverse complement.
TGATTTTTGATTTTAGCACAAAAATTCTGGAATATAGAAACAACTCAGAACGATTTTTCATTAAGAAAAGCCAAGTACACCTTGAATAATCATCAATGAAACTAACAAAATAATAAAATCCCAAGGTTGAACTGACTCTAATATTACCCCATATATCAGAATGACCTAAAGAAACAACTGACTGTGCATGGATCTCAATATTAAGAGGAAAGGAAGCTCAGGTATGCTTCCCAAGCTGACACGACTCACAATCTGATGTAGAAAAACTAGACAAATTAGGCACTATCTTTTGAGGCTTGGATAAACTCGGATGTCCTAAAAATTTGTGAATTAGGACTGGGGGATCTGTATCTAGACATGCCTTGGGGGTTTGAGTGAGTTAAGGTAGTAAAGGCCTTCAGATTCACGCCATGTGCCAATTGTCTGTCTCGTATTACTGTCCTGCATAATAAAAGAATCGTCAATAAAGTATATACCACAATAGAGGGAACAAGTCAAACGAATAATAGATGAAAGACTAAAGGGGCTGTCAGGGACATAAAAAACGGAATCTAGAGTGACAGAAGATAGGAGATTAGCTTGTCCAACTACTTTTGCTTTAGTTTGAATCCTATTGGCTAAAGTAACAGTGGGAAGAGACTGTGAATACACAATATTTGAGAAAAGTGGCTTATTATCAGAGATATGATCTGAAGCGCCTGAGTCCATGACCGATGGCCCAATAGTACTAGACTGGGAAACACAAGCATAAAAATTACAAGCAACAAAAATCTCAGTCTGAGCAGCAGAGGCTACTTGTAGAGATGTCTGCTTACTTGCTTGGTACTGAAGTAACTCATTATATTCCCCTTCAGATAAAGAAAATCCATGGTTACTTGTAGTCTCGGTCTGAGCAACATAAGTATTTTTGGGTGGTCGACCATGTAAAAAATAGCACACTTCACGAGTGTGTCCAAGTTTATGACAATAAGAACACTTAGGTCTAGATATTCCAAAATGACCTCCTCATCTTCTATTCTCCATAGTTTGAGATGCACGATTTTCCATTGTTTGGGATGCGAGAACAGAGGAGTCAAGTGTCTGTGATGAGATCACTGGGTGACTTGGTGTTGTGATCTCGTCCAAGTCACACCTCTATTCGGGGTTGTGAAACAATCGATTGTAATAATAATACCCAGCTAGGAGTTGGTATCGAATCCACAGGGAGCGTAGATGGGATTAGTAGTCTATATTTGGAAAGAGCACGTGAAATATCTTAGTTTGACTTCCACAGATATTGTTTTGTTTCTACTTCTAAAATTACGCTAAGGATTATGATTCTAAGGTATGAAACTAGAGAATATTATTTTTGTTGTTGCTTTCAAATATGTAAAAGGCCTAGGGATATGACCTTCACCTAAGTGTTTGCCTAATGAGTTATAAACTTTAAAGCTTGTTTTGTTAGTCAGGGTGTATTATAGCAATCAACACTCAAATACCCACTCAATACCTCTCGGTAAGAGAGTGGTTTTTCCCAATTTGGCTTTCTCAAGACGAAATGGGCATTGAACAAACAATTGATAAATTACTCAAGTCGGGTTTTATTATCTCTAGGTTCAACCCTTTAATTGGGACTATCAATCTCTTGATTTCATCCCAAGTTCTTGTTATCCAAGTTTTCCTAGACTAAGTATCTCTTTCTCAAGAAGAGACCAAGCCAAATAGACATGAACTAATATTTGTAACCATTAATTCTACAATTATAAGCAAGAACAAGGCTAAATAATAAACACCCAACCATAAACAAGCTATAAATCAAACACCCATTAGGTTCACACATTAGGGTTGGTCACAACCCTAGCTAAAAATCTAGCTACTCATATTGCGTGTTGAAGAAAATAAAGAAGAAAAGATGATAAAACTCATATTGTAAGATTAAAAGATGAAAATCCAATTTTAAATCACCAATATAAGCTAAAGTTGCCTAAAAGGGTAAAGAAAAACGGCTATAGAACTTTTGATATTCAAAGCTTAACCTAATTTCGTGAAAGAAGTCTATTTATACACAACTGAAATTTCGAACCAAATTGCTCTTTCGGAGGTTCTGCGGCCGCACAATTCTGTGTGCGGTCTGCACTTCTCTTAACCTCTTGACATGAGTTGATTCTGAGGCCGCACAACCGCATCTCTTTAGTTTTGCGGTCCGCACAATTCTGGGTGCGGCCGCACTGGGCTCTTCTGCGGACCGCAAATTTCCTGAGTACGGTCGCATAGTTGACTCTGCGGCTGCACAATTATAATGCGTCCCGCATTTATTTTTGTGCTTGAATTTGATCTCTCTGAACTTTGACTTCTACGACCGTACAATTATTGTGCGGTCCACATTTTACACTGGGGCTTTGCTGAAATTTTCCTTACATTCTGCGGCCTTAGATAAAATTTTGCGGTCATCACTTGAGCTTGTGTGCTTGATTTTTGTCCTTGTTCAAAATTACTCCTTCTTGAGTTGGATTTTGATTGTTATTGCTCATTACTCATACTACTGCAAGTAAGCATATTTCATCAGTTTTCAGGAATACAATTAAACACTTTTGGACTAAAATAAAAGCTAAAAGGCGCTAATAAATAGTGAAAATCCCCACTTATCATGCTGCAACAAGGAGAAATAATCGAGAGAATAATTCATCAACTATAGGGACAGCCGGACTAGCCAAAATATGGTCACGTACTTGTCACACCTCTTTTTTCCCGAAAGGGAGGATTAGGGAGTTTTTCCAATTTAAGTGACAATAATCGAAATGGGATTATTTATTCACTTCAGAGTCGCCACTTGGGATAATTTATGGTGTCTCAAGTCACCAATTTATTAAAATCCCAAATCGAGGAAGAAATGACTCTGTTTCACAGTCCGCGAAACGCAGAAATCCGGGTAAGGAATTCTGTTAACCTGGGAGAAGGTGTTAGGCATTCTCGGGTCTTTACCTTTTAGCCGCTTTTAATTATTTATGGAGCTATTTGAATAGGTTGCGATGTCGCGCACCCGCTTATTTTTGTACACATTGCGAATCGCGTCACAGGAATCGTACCCACGATCTACAACATGCTTATTTTATTATTATTCGAAGTTATGGTCGGGTCACATGAAATGCACACCCGAGTGGGAAATTACGTATCACGACTATACCACGAGAACCGACCCATAGCTGTGATGATTTATTTAATTTAACTGGTTAATGGTCGAGTCACGCCAGCGTGCACTCGAATTTTGGGGTTACGTATCATGACTATGCCACGGGAACCATACCCGTAGTCACGATAATTTATTAATTGCGCATAAAGCAAGATACCAAGATTCCTTACTCGTAAGGAGGGAATGACTTCTCAATTGCTAAGCTTGATATTTAGCCACAAATTTGCTCATCAGAATCACTATTCGACAAGTTCCCGAGAGGATTCTCATACTCCATGTCACCACACATCATCCCCACAAAGTGTGCATCATCATGTGCAGGTAAAGGATTCCGCACGATATTCTGGGTGTCACTGTCTTGGATCACAATTATCCGTTCTTGAATCATTCTTTCTATTTCCCTTTTCAAAGCACGACAATCTTCAATGCTATGCCCTTGGACATTAGAGTGGTTGTGATGACCCAAAAGGTCATCCAGTGTATTTCTAGCTAAACCTCTGTTCCGAGGCTATGAAAGCCTCCCTCTATCTCACCTCGATTTGCGTGCGCATCCCGAGCGTATAGTCGGGAAGCCGTTATGTTAAAAACTGATAAAAACAATAATTTATGTTTTGAAATTTGAATAAAGTTGACTTCGATCAACATTTTTGGTAAACAGACCCGGACCCGTGATTTAATGGTCCCGAAGGGTCCGTAGGAAAATATGGGACTTGGGTGTATTCCCGAAATCGAATTATGAGGTTCCAAGTCCGAGAAATGAATTTTTAAAGGAAATTGTTTTCAGAAAAATATAGAGGTTTTCGAAAATGAAATTATATGTGAAACCCGAGGTATCGGGCTCGTATTATGGTTCCGGAGCCTGGTACAGGTCTAATATAATATATTTGTTATATCTGTGAAGTTTGGTAAGGAACAGACTTCGTTTGATGTGATTCGGATAAAAAATGCAAAATTTGAAGTTTAAGGAAGATTTGAGAAATTTCATGAATTTTAGAGTCTAATTCGTTGTTTTTTATGTTATCCTGGTGATTTGATTACACGAATAAGTTCGTAGGATGTTTTCGAGGTTGTGTGCACATTTGGGTTGAAGTTCCGAGGGCTCGAGTGAATTTCAGGTAGGTCCCGAGATATTTTTAGGCTTAAAACAGGGCTGTTGCAGGTTCTTAGAAGTGCAGATCTCTGAACCCGCCAGTGTGGTCTGCGGTTGTCTTTGTGCGGTCCGCGGAAGGGCCTTCGCGGCCGCGGTCGTTTTGTGCGGTCCGTGGTAGGGCCTTCGCGGCCGCGGTCCCCTTTTGTGCGGTCCGCGGTGGGGGCCTGAGGGGGGTATATTTAAACGGGATTTTCAGTTATTTTTCATTTTTCAAAACCCTAAAAACATAAGTGGTGATTTTCCAAACACACTTTCTTCTCCAAAACATTAGTAAGTGATTTCTAACTCATTTTCTTTACTCCTTAACTTCTTTTTACAAGATTTCATCCTAGAATCTAGAGTTTTCATGGTGGAATTGGGTATTTTGGGTAAAACCTAAGAATATTGAAATTTGGGAATTTAGACCTCAAATTGAGGTCGGATTCCAAAACCATTTATATATCCGGGCTTGGGGGTGAATGGGTAATCGGGTTTTGGTCCGAATTTCGGGTTTGGACCGAGCGGGTCGGGGGTCGATTTTTGACTTTTGGAGAAAACTTTAGAAAACTCATTTCCATGCATTAGAATTGATTCATTTAGCATTTATTGATATAATTAAGTAACTTGTGGCTAGATACGAGCGAGTTGGTGGTGGAATCAAGAGGTAAAGGGGTAGTTGATGCTTGAATTGTGTTCGTGGAATCGAGGTAAGTGTTTGGCCTAACCTTAGCTTGAGGGAATAGGTGTTGAGTCATATGTGCTATGTTTTTATTCCATATTCAATATATAGGTGAGGTGACGAGTACCTATGCATTCTTGTCAAGCATGCCCGTGATTCGGTTTTTATGATATATGTGTTTTCTTCGATAATTACTGTGTTATGAAGTAGATTTTATTTTGGAGGTTATTCAATTGTTGGAAATACTTGGTTGTGAACACTGTTGATTAATTATTCGGTTGAGGAATATTTTGTTGAGTTATACACTTAAGCGAGATTGGTTATAGATGTGTCCCTTGCCGGGATGGTATTATTAATTCTGTGTTCTTCCCTTGCCGGGATGTTGTGATTTATGATTCATGTTGTTGATTTCTTTACCAAACTGTTGATATTGACATTGTTTGGGTGAGGAAGAGTGTAAATCACGAAGGGGGATGCCGTGTATTTATTTATTGCCTTGTGAGGATGAGAGTGTAAAAACACGAAGGGTAATGTCGTGTCATGATATGATATTTAAAGAACGAAGGTTAATGTCGTGCCGTTTCTATTTATTTATTGTGAGGATGAGAGCAAAAGCACGAAGGGTGATGCCGTGTATTTACTTATTGCATTGTGAGGATGAGAGTAAAAGCACGAAGGGTGATCCCGTGCACTTGTTTGTTCTGTGTTGTTAATTCCTGTTGTTGTTTTGATATTTAATCTGTTGCTTTGTACCGTTGGTTCAGTAATTGCTACCCCTTTTTCCCCAGCATGTTTTCCCCGTTTTTGTACTTAACTGTTTACTTCCTATCGTTACTTCTTTTATATATTATTGAATTGCACAGGTGTTTTTAATTGTCGTGTCCTAGCCTCGTCACTACTTCGCCGAGGTTAGGCTCGACACTTACTCAGTATATGGGGTCGGTTGTACTGATTCTACACCTGCGCTTCTTTATGTTGTGCAGATTACGGTACAGAACCTAGTGGACACTGATCGAGGGAGTATCCTTTAGTCCACCGGGGAGACACTGAGGTAGACCTGCAGGCGTCCGCAGGCCTTGGCGTCCCCTTCCTTATTCCATTTCATTCCTGATTTTTGTACTTCAGAAACATATGTATTATTTCTTTCAGATTATTTTGTGTACTATTCTTAGACGGTTCGTTAGTTGTGACTCCAAAGATCCGGGTTAGCTAAATTAAGTATTTTGTTAAGTTTGTGGATTTAGCTATGTAATCCCTTCTTCTGTTTCTTATTTTAAAGTTGTTATTTATGGAAGGTTTATTTTTACCTATTAGCATTTAATATTAACGGTTTTTAGTAAATATGATTAAACACGTTGGCTTGTCTAGCGGGTTCAACATTAGACTCCATCACGGTCCCGACGGTGGGATTTCGGGTCGTGACAAGTTGGTATTAGAGCACTAGGTTGCATAGGTCTCACAATTCACGGGCAAGCTTGGTAGAGTCTGAGGGATCGGTACAAAGACATCTGTACTTATCCCCCAGAGGCTGCAAAGTTAGAAATAACTTCACATCTATTCATCTGTGTCGTGCGATTAGAGTTCTAAATGCTAATTGAGTCTCTATTCTATTCTCTCGCAGATGGCGAGAATGCGTGCTTCCTAATCTACCGATCCTTCAGTTGCGGCTCCTACGAGGGGCCGAGGACGATGCCGAGGTAGGGGCAGGGCTCAGCCCAGAGCAGCAGCCCCAGTGGAGGATCCTCAGGTAGAGTTTTCCGAGGAGATTCCTACTCAGACAGTTCCAGTTGGACCGGCTCAGGTCCCAGAGGGGTTTATTTCCACCCCGGTACTTCAGGACGCTCTGGTCCGCTTAGTGGGCCTTATGGAGAGCGTGGCTCAGGCCGGTCTACTTCCTACAGCACCAGCCGTCTCTCAGGCCGGGGGAGGGCCCCAAACTCTTGCTACCCGCACACCAGAGCAACTAGCTTCTCAGTTCCAGACTCCAGCACCTCAGACAACTGGAGTAGCTCAACCGCGTATTGTGGCACAGGCAGTTGAGGGAGCAACTATGTATGCTGATGCTTTGTGGAGATTAGATTGGTTCACCAAGTTGTTTCCTACTACTTTTACTGGTGACCATCAGAGGACCCCCAGGATTTCTTAGACAGTTGCTATGAGGTTCTTCAGAACATGGGGATCGTGGAGACCAATGGGGTCGATTTTGCTACTTTACGTCTTTCTGGTCCCCCCAAGACTTGGTGGAGGGATTATTGCTTGACCAGGCCAGCTGTATCTTCGTCTTTGTCATGGGCTCAGTTCTCCGAGTTATTCTTGGAGAAGTTTCTACCAGTTACCCAGAGAGAGGATCTTCGAAGGCAGTTTGAGCATCTCCAGTAGGGCTCTATGACAGCCACCTAGTACGAGACCCGATTTATCACTCTGGCCCGACATGCTATCATGATACTCCCCACAGATCGAGAGAGAGTGAGGAGGTTTATTGAGGGGCTGGCTCAGCCGATTAGACTTCAAATGGCCAGAGAGACAGGTACTAATATTTCATTTCGGAGGCGGCCAATGTGGCCAGGCGTATTGAGATGGTATTATCACAGGGTAGTGGTCAGGGGTCTGACAAGAGGCCTCGTCATTTTGGTCGATTCAGTGGTGCCTCATCTAGAGGCAGAGATTCCTTTGGAAGAGGTCATCCTCCTAGACCATTCCAGTCGGTGCTTCAGGTATCCCGCAGTGCACCATCAGCTCCTATCAGTGCACCGTCGCTTCAGAGCTTTCAGAGTGGGTATTCTGGTCGACAGGGACAGTTTCAGGGCCATCAGTCTCAGCAATAGAGATCTTGTTACTCTTGTGGTGTTCCAGGGCATAGTTCTAGGTATTGCCCCCCAGCTTCTAATGGTTCTCAGCATCAGGGTTCTCGTGCTATGATTCCCGCACCAAGTACACCCACACCCCTCATCCAGCTAGGGGTGGAGGTCGAGGTTCCAGAGGTGGAGGTCATACAGTTAGAGGTGAAGGACATGCTATGAGAGGTAGAGGTCAGCCCGCAGTAGGTCGACCTAGAGATGTTCAGGTTGGAGGGGCTCCGCCCCGTTGCTATGTTATTCCTGCCAGGCCTGAGGACGAGGCCTCTGATGCAGTCATTACAGGTATGGTTTCAGTTTACAGCAGAGATACTTTGGTTTTATTTGATCCGGGGTCTACAGTTTCCTACGTGTACTCATATTTTGCTCCTTGTCTGATTATGCCCCGTGATTCCTTCAGTACTCCTGTATATGTGTCTACACCGGTGGGTGATTCTATTGTGGTAGATCGAGTCTGCCGTTCCTGCTTAGTGGTTATTGGTGGTCTGGAGACTCATGTAGATCTTTTACTTCTTGATATGGTCGATTTCGATGTCATTTTGGGGATGGGTTGGTTATCTCCCTACCATGCTATTCTGGACTGTCATGCCAAGACTGTGACGTTGGCCTTACCGGGAGTACCCCGATTAGAGTGAAGGGGGACTCCTAGTCATTCTTGCGGTAGAGTTATTTCATATATGAAAGCTCGGCGCATGGTCGAGAAGGGTTGTTTGGCCTATTTGGCTTATGTTCGTGATTCTAGTGCCGAGGTTCCTCCTATGGAGTCTGTGCCCATTGTTTGTGAGTTTCCAGAGGTATTCCCTACTGACATGCCGGGTATGCCACCCGACTAGGATATTGACTTTTGCATTGATTTGGCTCCGGGCACTCAGCCCATTTCTACCCCGCCATATTGTATGGCCCCGCCCGAGTTAAAGGAGTGGAAGGATCAATTACAGGATTTTCTAGCTAAATGCTTTATTAGGCCTAGTGTTTCTCCTTGGGGTGCGCCAGTGTTGTTTGTTAAGAAGAAAGATGGCACAATGAGAATGTGCATTGATTACCGACAATTTAACAAGGTTACTATCAAGAATAAGTATCCCTTTCCGAGGATTGATGATTTATTCGACCAGCTTCAGGGTGCCACAGTGTTTTCCAAAATTGACTTGAGATCTGGTTACCATTAGTTGAGGATTAGGGCGTCTGATGTCCCTAAGACAGCCTTTCGCACTCGGTATGGGCATTATGAGTTCTTGGTGATGTCATTTGGGTTGACAAATGCCCCAGCTGCATTTATGGATTTGATGAACCGAGTGTTCAGACCTTATTTGGATTCGTTTGTTATAGTCTTCATTGATGATATTTTGATTTACATGTTCCTTTTGACCCAGCAAGCTTCCCGTGTCATTCTGAATTGCTTGTGTTGTCGCTTTTAAAGCAGAATAGCTCATGATCTTGCTTGACTTCAACCTATTTTCTACCATTTCTCCCATTTTTATCACATCATTAAAAGGCTTACCCACAACCGAGATCAAATTCCCAAAGTAAGTAGGCTCTTGATCTTGAAGAAAGTACTCAACCATCTCAGCTTCTTCCATCGGTGGATTGACTCGGGCAGCTTGCTCCCTCCAACGGAACCCATACTCTCTAAAGCTTTCACTAGGCCTCTTTTCCACCTTGGTTAGATATAGGCGATCCGGAACAATGTGTATATTGTACTGAAAGTGCCTTGCAAAAGCATGAGCCATATCGTCCCATGTGTACCACCTGCTGGCGTCCTGGCGGGTGTACCATTCTAAAGCTGCCCCACTCAGACTCTGGCTGACGTACGCCATCAGTAATTCGTACTTCCCCACGACGCCTCTCATTTTACTGCAATAACCTCTCAGATGAGTTACAGGATCCCCATGTCCGTCATACAAGTCAAACTTGGGCATCTTGAACCCGGCAGGCAGTTGGACATCAGGGAACAAACACAAATCCTTATAATCCACACTCACCTGGCTTCCTAACCCTTGCATATTTCTCAATGATTGCTCCAGACTCTTTACTTTCCTAAATATATCCTCTTGCTCCGCGTTCTTGGGTGGTTTCTCAGTTTCAACATGAGGCTCAAAGTGAGGAGTGTAGGAGTAAGGATCTGGGACTTTGAAGGTGGGTTCTGGAATATGGTATTGGGTATCTGGAGCTTGGAATGCGGGCTCACTAGAGGATCGGTGAAGGGTAGCTTGTGGAAGGGGTACGAAAATGGGAGCATATGTCGAAGCAGGGTTTGAGGTTGTTTTGGCTGATGGAGCATGAAAAGTTTGGGACTAACTGCCGAGGTAGGAGTGGTAATGGGTGAAGCCTGGTGCGTGTTGTGGGGAAAGGTCAACTGTATTGGGCATCTGGGCTTGGGACAGTGGTGGAATGGAAGCAAGGTTTTCTGCATAGTTGGTAGGGAATGAAGGCGGAGGGTGTCCCTTAGTCCAGTCTTGATACATTTCCGCCATCTGATGTTTTAACCTTCGGACCTCCTCTTTTAGTTCCGATTCTGATTCAACAATTTCCCTCGGCGGGTCCACATCTTTTGTATCTGCTTCTTTGGTAGTCATGACTGTCTGACGCTTTGACCTTGAGTTGTACAGATGACTCACTAAAATGCCACAAACTAACCACCTCCTGTTATGATAACAATGAAAGTACCAAAGAGGAGCACAGCAAATCCAACATGTTAGCGTTAGGGCATTTATCATACAGAAATATCACATTGTGTGCAATGCGCCTAGCAATAATTAATGTTTCTAGAATGACTTCGAGGGTCACAAGGTCATTTGGCATCATCCCAATTTTGTTCATTTCAGTCTTCTTTTTTCTTTCATTTCTAGCACTTTTTGGCTTGCTCTTTTTCTTTCCTCTCTTTTCTTTCTAATTATCACTATTTTCTTTCTCTCACCCCTCACGTCCCACAACTTCATTCTCTTTTTTTTCTTCTTTTTTTTTCTCTTTTTTCAATGATTCGATCGAACTATGTATCATGTTCAACGTGAATCAGATGAAGCGTAGTTCCGGAAAAGTAATGAACAAAATAAACTAAAAAACAAAATCTTTTTGGATTTCCCATTTACAATTTTTCTTTTCTTTTTTCATAAATACAAAATAGGAAGTACGGTAACAAAAGCTCAACAAACTTAACTTAACTACGACAGACTTTAAAACCATCTAAATGACTCAATACTACTGGACATGAATAGAAAGTAAAAGACAACATAAAAATGTGATTCAAAACATAAAAAGAAAAAAATAGTCTCATTTTAAGCAACTCTTGAATGCAGCGGTCCTGACTGGATGGTCCTGTGCGTCTGTTATGCTCAAGATCCGACAAGTAGATCCATACCTGTATGATAAAACTAAGACCAAATAGAGTTAAAGACTTAAAACACTATGTGAGATAATAACACCTCCTATTGGACACATGCAAGACTTGATCGAGACTTTTTTTTGTTGCAAAATGGCCTACGTGGCCAAAAGGTGTCTAGAAGTGCAAACTCTACAAAGGTGACCTCTAAGACATGAAAAAATTACTTTGCAGAAATGAAAAGTGGCTCTCCAAACACAGATCAACAAACCACTTTGCAAAAATAGCCCTATTTTGCAAAAAAGGCCAATGTGGCCAAAAGTGGTTAGACATGCAAAATTTGGCTACGACCCTCGAAGCCAAGAACTTAAGACTCACTAGGAAGATTGGACCCTATGTGGGCTGCCTACGTATCCCGCCCCGAAAGACGAGAATCAAGATGCGTAGTTCGGGAAGATTGAATACGGGAGAGAATCTAAAAATACTAATCTGAAAAAAAATCATATTTTTTGTCTTCTTTCATCCTTTTTTTTTTTTTTTTTGAAAAATGATGAAACATGTTAAATCTTTTGAAATTTCTTTTTCTCTTTTTTTAGGAAAATGACGGGAAAGTGCACTTTTTTTTTATATTTTTCATTTTCATTTTTTTGGTCTTTTCTTGAAAGAAAATAAATAAATAAATTTGCGAAAGAAAAATAGAATTGGCCCTACTTGCTTAATTTTCAAACTTAATCCTCTTTTCTTTCTCATTTATCCTCAACCATCATTGGTCCGCCAAATGACCCCTTTTACCCTTAAAGAATGCAACATGTAGCACATAAAATGCGTCAAAATGGTCTTTTATTGTTAGGTACACCTGTCCTAGACGGACCCAACCCCAGTGTTGAGTTCCCTAAGTCAAATGCACATGATGCAAACAAGCGTTCCTACTAGAAATCCGGCATGAGGCTATGTTATTCTAGGTTTAAAACCTGGGTGTATTGTTCTAGACCTGGCTTACCCGGGGGC
>ML244806.1:0-33248 GCA_005239495.1 Nicotiana undulata | reverse complement strand
GGGGGGGGGGGGGGACATACCAGTAACCAAAAGGCCATCCGGCTTTGTAACTGATCTAATCCTCATTCTAAATTAGGGTATGACACTAACAGAAAAGAAGTCATGCCAGCGTGCACTTCCTAGAAGATTTGGAAGACTCAGAGAGAAGAAGGGTTTCGTAACAGTTTATATACAGTCCAAACAATATTAAAGTGGTAAAGAGCGGAATTTAGAACATTAGGCTCAAACACATAAAAAAATCAGATAATAAGCAAAAACCAACTATAACATCTAAGCTCGAATTCTGAACCCAGAACAAGAGGTTCTGGGTTCTTATCCCCAGCAGAGTCGCTAGAGATGTCACACCTCCTTTTTCCCGAAAGGGAGGATTAGGGAATTTTTCCAATTTAAGTGACAATAATCGAAATGGGATTATTTATCCCCAGCAGATTCGCCAGAGCTGTCACACCTCCTGTTTCCCCAGGGGGATAGGTAGTTTTTCCAATTTAACTGACAATAATCGAAATGGGATTATTTATTTAATTTCAGGGTCGCCACTTGGGATAATTTATGGTGTCCCAAGTCACCGGTTTACTAAAATCCCAAATCGAGGAGGAAATGACTCTATTTAAAGTGTGCGAAAACCAGAAGACCGGGTAAGGAATTCTGTTAACCCGAGAGAAAGTGTTAGGCATTCTCGGTGTGATGACCTAAGGGGTCATTATGTGAATTTAGACTCCGTTCTAGGCTTAATAGCCCTAAAAAGATTAATTTTAACTACCTCGATTTACGTGCACAGTTCGGGCGTGAAACCGGAAAGCTTTTATGTGAAAATATGAGAAATAGTAATTTCTAGTGTTAAAATTTGATAAAAATCGACTTTGGTCAACATTTTTAGTAAACGGACATGGATCCGTGTTCCGACAATCCCGGGAGGTCCGCAGTAAAATATGGGACTCGAGCGTAAGCCGAAAAATGAATTCCGAGGTCCCAAGCCTTAGAAATTAATTATTGAAAGAAATTATTTTGCTGAAATATTAATGAAATAAAGAAAAGGAATTAATGTTTGAAACCATTGGTATCGGGCCCGTATTTTGGGTCCTGAGCCTGGTGCAGATTTGTTATGATATTTAAAGGTTAACTGTGAAATTTGGTGAAATGGAATTTATCTGACGTGATTCGGACATTCGGTTGAGAAGTTATGAACTTTAAGAGTTCTTGATGAAAATGATGAGTTTTGAGGTTTTATTCATAGTTTTACATGTTATTTTCATGATTTGATCGCACGAGCAAGTCCGTATGATGTTTTTAGACTTGCGTGCATGATTTGTTTAGAGCTCTGAGGGCTCGGCTGAGTTTCGATTAGGTTTCAGAGTGTTAAAAGTTGGAAAACCATTGCTGGTGCACCAGTTCTGGTGTGCCCGCACCTGCGAGCCTAGGGCCGCAGGTGCGAGACCGCAGGCGCGCATCCATGGCACGCAGGTGCGGTCTCCTCGCAGATGCGGACCTCATCTCCGCAGGTGCGGCCATGTAGGAGCGGTCAATCCTCCGCAGGTGCGTCCCTCAGTTGCCTTAGTCATTTCCGCAGGTGCGATCCCTTTTCCGCACGTACGAAGGCGCAAGTGCGACCCAAGCACCGCAGGTGCGAAGGTCGACTGCCCAACCCTATAAAACCCAATTTTAAAACGATCAAAACCTTTCTTCTCTATATTTTCGAACCTTACAGCCATAGGAGCGAATTGCTTCACCAATTATCATCCCCAAGTCATAGGTAATCAATTCTAAACTTTGCTCTTCCAATTCCTTATTGTTTTTCATCACTTTTAAAGCAAAAACTAAGAATTTTCACAGTAAAAATTAAGGGTTTGGGTAGAATTAGGGGATTTTGTAAAAAACAAATTTTTACCTCGAATTGAGGTCGGATTTCGAAACTAATTGTATATTTGGGTTTGTGGGTGAATGGGTAAATGTAAGTTGGTCTGAACCCCTAGTTTAGACCAAGCGGGCCCGGGGTCGGGTTTTCACTTTTTTAATAAATTTAGTTCCTTTAGCCTTAATTAATAATATTGAGTTAATTATGATTAGATTCGAGCAAGTTAGGACAAGATTCTAGAGGAAAAACAGTAATTGAGTAGTTAGTGGCCTACGAAATTGAGGTAAGTGCTTAGTTTAACCTTGACTTGAGGGAATAGGAATCCCCACTTATTTGCTATGTGAATCGCATGTGTGTGGTGTATAGGTGAGGTGACGAGTATCTATGCACCACCAAATTGTCTGTTAAACATGATCCCTTCTCCGTTTCCAATTTAATTGAGCCCCGATGTTGGATCAAGAAGCTGAATGGTTTTGAAGATTGACAAATGAACTCAGAGTTGAACTAGGTCCATCTCTAGAGACATAGACACGCAGAGCAATTGGCATGTGAGGTGATCATGTTGATACCCAATTTTTTCCCAAACTATTTTTAAACTTGCATATATACCTTCAAAATCAAGTTCCATAATAATTTGTATTTTTCCATAATTTTCTCGTATTTGTATTAATTTGTTTCAAATTTTATCCAGTATTTTATCTCTAATAATTAATTATAAATTGCCTTACAAATAATTTCAAAGACATTTCTTGACTTAAAATATTATTTCGGTCTTATTAAGATCAAATTATTTCACAATTGGTCAAATTGGCACTTTTTGGCTATAATTGCAATAATTTTGCAATTATAGCCTAACCATATGTTTTATGCTATTGTTATCTAATAATTAGTCATTTATATTTTTAAATACTGATTAATCATTTTAATTTAATTTATTAATCATCAATTTCTTTTTCTATAATTATTAGTTATTTTTAATTAATCATAATTGAGTATTTAACAGCTAGCCATTTCTTTTATTTAAATTCTAGCCCCACTTAAATCTGATCCCTTCCCAATTCGACCAGCCCAATACCCAATTAAAACAACCCAATACCTTATCACACCCGACCCAACCCCTAGTCCAATCTGGACCGTTGATCAATTTTAATCAACAGTCCAGAATATCCCTTTCCTAAATTAAACCCGAATGACCTCCCCCCCCCCTCCCCCGCCTCTCATTTTCCCTCTTCTCACACTTTCTCTCTATCTCTCTAGAGACTTCTCGTCTCCTCACCTCTAATGAGGTCTGCTCATCTCTCCGGCCACTCCCTCGCCGGAAACCATGGAGGTCTCACCTCCTACCAGCCTTGTAGCTCATTCCTTTATACTTGTGTCACCGTTCAAGGCTCTTAGGTGAACCAGAGGCGGTTCCACTCATCTCTCCGGTCTCATGCCACTTTTTCCGGTCATCTATGGCTGGTCGAGTAAGAGCTACCCTTTCCGGCCAAAGACCGGTAATATCTCTAAGTTTTCTTCCTTTTTTCTGGGTTCTTCTAGAAACCCTAACCTCGAACCTTCTGATCTCTTTAGATATGTAATAGATCTATGAATATTATGGGATTTTACATGTTTTTCTTCAAGGAAATCTTACTGTTCTTAAACGGTTTCTTCACTTTCAAAACTAGGGTTTCAAAACCTTTTTACAAAACGGTTCCTTTCTAATTTGTCAGTGTTATTTTACGATTTTATCATGTTTAAACATCACCTGAGTTCATCCTCTTTTGTTCGATTCATTTTGTCAAAAACCCTAATACTCCTAGGTTCGATCTGAGAGTTCGAGTCTGTTTTGTGATGTTGTTGCTTGTTCTAGCATAGTTACTGCACTTTCATGCATGTTCTATGTGTCCTTGTGATTTCTTGCTCTAATCGTTGTTAGGGTCTCTGATTCTCTGTCACTTATGCCCAAATGTCTACTGTTCCTTAAATTATTTTCTACGAACCCCTAATTTCATGACTAGGGTTTTCTGATTCTTGCTTAATATGTGTTACTCCAGTGCTCTATCAATTTTTAATGATTTTTACTGTTATATCTCTCCTTCAAATGATATTTGATTGCCTGATTTCGATTGATTCCTTACCTTTGAAACATTTTCCTTAATTGATGTTGGCTCCCTGTGATTTGAATCCTACCCGGGATTTTCTTGACTGATTGCCATAATTAAATTATATCCTGCCTTATTTTGTGTATAAACATGCTGTCAATTACTTTGATACACTTTCCTTATTTGTATATTCTGTATTTAGCCCTAATTACATGCCATATACTTTTACTATCTCTTACATGGTAAAATCAGTTCCTATATCGATTCTCTTTCCTTATTTATCACTATTGTATCCGTTTGAACCATGACTCCCTAATTAAAGGGAGTACTTACATTGATTGGATTCTGATTTGTGATTATTTCTATTTTTATGCTATACTTTTACCTATGACCATACTCTCAGTTTATTTTCAAAACTATAAGTACTCATATTCTTTCATTAGCATCAGACATTGTTCTAAACTCTCTCTCACAACTAAACTTGCTCTCTCTCTCTCTCTCTCTTTTCTGTGCTACTTGTTACTGGTTCGAATTAGCCGGCTACAAGCCAAGGCTAATTATTGGGCCTCTCTCACTTCTGCTTTGGTATTACTGTCTCTCCTACACTGGTATGACTTAGTTACAATTCGAGTTTCAAAAACAATATGCTTCTTTCAGCACTTCGATTTATCCTGTTCATAATATGTTTCTACTTATGGTTCTGCTGTTTACCTTGCAATTAGCATGCCTATTTACTAGTTTACCAATGTGATTACTTTTTTCCCTTTAGTTTCAGCATATTTTTACTGCCTTCTTACATGTTTACTAGGACCCTGCCTTACCCCTGATCCCCAGCACATATAAGCATGTGTTTGTGTGACTTAGTTATATGTGATTCTGAACATATGTTGTACTCATGAAGCCTTCCCCTGGCCCTATGTGTAACTCTGTTTGTCATGTACTTCCTCTTTGGTATCCCTCAATTTAATTCTGTTAAGTCTCCGGCCTAAACATCTTTATGAAAACTGTTATGTGGTTGTTAAAGTTCTGAAATGCCTTAGTATCTCTCTGCGGTTAACTTGTGTGCAAATCTATCTTTATATGTGACCTACTTGTTCCCAATCCGCTATTACCTGTTTGTGTTTGTCTCCGTACACTATGTATGTTGTCTTGATTCTGAGTTGCTGGCTATCCTACTCCCTTTCTTTCAAACTATTTTCACTAAGGCAAGCTCTTTCAAAATCTGTTTCTTTTACAATATGTTTTCAGAAAACTGTTTTCAACTCTCTTCTTTTAAACCATGTCAAGCACTCTCACATATACTCTTAGAAGCCTAGGTCCTTCCCCTTTTGTGTGAGCATTGCTTAGGGACCCTTGAGCTCCCTTTGAACTTTGACACACAAGAGCTGGCTCTTCCACACTGCACTTACTCCATCTTTGGCTATGAAATCTGGGTGCGAGCACTGCCCAGGATCCTCTGAGATCCTTAGGGAACACTGACACACCCGGATTATGAAAGGTTATGAAACAACAGTACATGGCATTGAGGACCTGGATACTTGTGCCTACTATGGAAGGCTCCCTATAGTTAACTTCTTCTTTTCCTATTTTAATTATGTAATTCATATTCAAAGGCTTGTAGTAATTTGTAAATACTATTATGGGGCTGGATAGTGAAATTGGGTGGGGTATGCATGCTATAGTATAAGTCTGGGTAGATATCATGTTTCTCTAGGTTTATTTTTCCTATGTGCGCGCTAGTAACCATGTCTAGGGATCAAGCATGCCATACATTTTGTCACTTATGTTGATACATCTGCTTTTCTTTCAGCATTTCATCCTCACTTAGAAACCATGTTCATAGGATCAGTTATAACAATGAAAAAACTGCTATCATGTCATTCTGAAAACGTAATTTAAATCCTGCCTTAAAACGAATGTGTTAACAAATCTGCAATCATGCTTTACCATGCTATATACGTAGAGATCATGTTATAGGTAAACAATTATTAAAACCTGTCACTTATGTTGTTCCTGAAGCTGTGCATTAATATAGTTATCCTGTAGTACTCCTAGAAATCCTGCTTAGGGTAACAATCCACTAATAAACAGGTCACTCTCATACTTGCTGCATATTTTGAAAGCATGTAACTGCTTACATTTAGAAGATCCTGCCTAGGATTTTGCATAAAAACCATTTTGTATCTCTATACGTGCATAAGAGACATCAAGTTTTAGGATCTCATGCAACGCCTAGTTTAACTATTGATGCATGAGAAAGTCCTAACGAACAGTCCCCCGCATATTTTCATAACTGGTATTAATTCCGCATTTTTCTAAGTACAACATGTTTAAGCAACACAACTCAAACAGTTTCTTTAATGATTCGAGTAATTACTGAGCCTTATTCCTATGCCTAGGCAAGCCTTAGGTGGTTGAATCATTAAACTGAGAATCTGCCTTTCCTGTATATGTTGCTCAATGCTTAACAAGTTCTTTTAATCAGTAGGCAAAACTGATTAGGATTTCCAAGTAAATAAAATAACCTGCCTGTCTGTTTATCTTCTTAACTCACTTAGACACCATATCTTAGGTTTCTAAATTTAAATATTGTCCTTACTTGTGTTTGAGTCGTGTTGTTAGGTGCATTATCTGCGGAGGTAAATTTGAGCCTCTTACATGCTCTTATGTGTTCCCATTTACTGCAGTCCTATGTGTTCTTTAGTTGTTGCCTTAGAATTTTACCTTTCAAACCTGAGGGTCTGTCTAGTACCTCCCTTTTAGGATAGTAGTCCTAACCTCCTCCGGGATTGATAGGAAGGGACGGGTAACATCACGCAGTAGAGTTCGCAACCAATACGCGCTTTAATTACCTTCACGGGGTGGGGAAAGGGTAGAATATGGACATGATGACCGATACGCTAATACCACGTGTAGCCCCTCTTTGAGGAGTGTCATACCGGGTATTGCATTGATGTGATCCATATTGTCACAAACCTAGGATATCCTTCACTTTAAATGTTTAGATTGAAACTCTTTTTCAAAACTTAGCCTTTCTATAACTGTTTTCAAACGCCTTGTATGCTTAAGGACTTAAACCCCCTCTTATTTGGGCCTTTATTTGTTTGTTTTCTAAATCGTACAAATTCACAAAAGCTATTTGGACGCGAACCACACTTGTGGATCCTGAGGGGTGCCTAACACCTTCCCCTTAGGATAATTTCAAACCATTACCCTATCTCTGGTTAACAACGTAGTTTTAAATGAACCCTTTAGGTACCCTAACGCACCTTTAAAATCGTTAGGTAGCGACTCTCAAAAAATACAAACCCCTTCCCGAAAGGAAAGAGTTGTCTCAACCCAAAATGTCCTGAACCCGATCTCCGCGAGAAAAAAGGGGTGCGACAGCATGGCGACTCTGCTGGGAATTATAGGCTTTTACCGTTACAAACCGCTTTGTGAATTTGTCTGAGTTTGATATTTGTAACCTTTCCTTTTCCCTTTTATGTGCAAATAATTGTTTATCTCTTTCAAGTATTTATTCCTTTCCAAAAGGCAAAACTGACATGTTTCTTTGTTTTCCTTTGTAACCGCTTTAAATTATAACTGTTGTATTTACCGCTTTCTTAAACGTGCAAATACATGACAACCTGCTTTTAATGCTTATTATTGCATAACCATGCTCGACATTCATACTCCACTCGTGCCAAAACAAATACTATAGCAACGCTTGATAAGTGGTTGCGCTCTTCTTATATTATTACCCCCTAAATTCGGAAAGGCTTATTTGCGGTAAAACTAGTCGATCAGCGGTGCAGTCGACGATTCCGTACCTTCCCCCTTGAGTTGTCCGCTCAAGGGTCCCAGTCTAAAACCCCATAGAAACCTTACTCTGTTGTATTTTTGCATGCATCATGGTCAAACCTAGCCAAGCTAAAGTGTTGTCCGCACGATAGATTTTAAGATAGCCTTATCCAAAAGTCCACCAGGTTTTCCTAAACCCAAATGGACATCATCACGTTCTGTGCATTCCTTTAGAGAACTAAATGCTTCATGTTAATCGTTGATACTAAATAGTCGAGTCCAGTGGAGGTGAGGGCCTAACCTTATTTGCCCTGCAGAAATATGAGGCACGAAGTCCCCAGATTTGGCATGGTCTCCAACATCCACCCAAAACTACTGAGTTGGTGGGAAGATCTACACTCCAGTGACAAAACTCTCATCAGAAAATACTTGGGAAACCTACCATCCCTCCTAGAAATCCAGCCTAACAAAATAATAATAAGGGCTGCTACCTTATTTTGGGATTGCGAAAGGTCCGTGTTCCGCTTTAGGGACATTGAAATGACGCCTTTACTGGAGGAAATAGGACGACTGGCTGGCCTAGTGTGGGAAACCCCGGGGTTGCTGATGCCTGAGAACCGCACAGGCAAAGGTTTTCTTAAGATGATGGGTTTGAAGAAGAATGCGGAACTAGTATGCTTGCAGGAATCATACATACCTTTTGATTATTTGTACGAGAGGTACGGCCTTTGCAAATCATACCGTACCTACCATGACGAGTTTGCTATCACCTCCCTGGGACACATCCATCGTAGAGTGTTCGTCTTCATGTTCAGCTTTTTGGGTTTGATCGTGTTTCCAATGAAGAAGGAAAGAATTCACACTAGACTGGCCATGGTGACTAAGACGCTGATGGAAGGAATTGATGGGCAAGACTTCAACATTGTGCCTCTGGTCATTGCAGACATATATCGGGCCTTGGAGAAGTGTCAACAAGGAGCAAGACATTTCGAAGTTTGCAATTTATTACTTCAACTTTGGCTCATGGAACACCTCCAAAGAGGTGAATAGCGACAAGACATTCATCGAAGGATTTGGGATGACCACATCGCTTTCCATCACCCGAAGCGAATGAATTACATCCCCGACATATTCGCTCAGCCTGAGAATGCCGAAGAATGGGTCGAGCTCTTTGATAATCTGACTGAAGAACAGGTTTAATGGATGTTTGAGTGGTTTCCGACAGATGAGTTCATCATCCGATCCCGAGATGCACCATCTATGATACTGATTGGTTTAAGGGGGACATACCCTTACGTCCCTCTTCGAGTTATGAGGCAAGCGGGTAGGAAGAAAGTCATACCCAGGGTCAACAAAATGAGCCATCTTCGAGCAGATTTCCAAAATGATGACAGTCCGCACAAGTGCCAAGCCCAACACTTGTGGCACTGCAAGATTATACTTGAGAAGGACACCATCGAGCCAGACAGGTATCATGTCGTTTGTACCCCTTTCTATCCTGATCGCTTAGAAGATAATCAGAGTGATCAGAGCAAGCCAGGGTACCTCCGAGGTCACAGGGTTATAGATGAAAAGGCTGAAGCGCAAGTCAAGTTCAACCAGTTGCGCAAAAGGATCCGTGAGTGCGAGGATGAGCACCACGAAATACATAAATCTAACAAGAAGTTGATCGAGGAGTGGAAAGACATGGCTATCATCACCAACAAGAGGTTGGGATACTTAGAACGGGGTATAGTCGAGCTGGAGGAGAAATTCATCAGAAGGGTCGAAGACTGCCAAATGGCTGAGGGAACTGAAGGAGGATATCTAGCCAGAACATACCTATTGCTGGAACTTCGCGAGCTGGGAAAGTTGTTCGAGGGAAGCAGGAATGTCGAGTCTGGGGATGGTCCTTCTGGGACCAAATAGATAGGAATGTCTTTATTTTTTTCTCTGTCAATGTAATAAGGCCAATGGCCATTAGTGACTTTTATTTTTCGTTTATTTAGTGTCGTTTTGGGATTTGTCTATTTTCTTATCAATAAAATGAGGCATTTAGCATCCTAAGTTCTCCAAATCAACTTGTCGCTAGGCCTACCTCGGGCACAAAGAGGTTCCCAAATTAGGACACGTTTTACATTCCCGCACTATATGTTTAAATACTGCAATATCCTCACTGACTTGGTTACCTTTTGTTTTTATTTTTCTTTTCTTTATTGTTCCCCTCCCAAAAGTTTAGTTCGTGCACTCTGGCATCATCAGCTTATCTCACAAGATCCAAGGGCCCTCCACCTACTCCCCCTTCTAGTCCTCCTAAAGGCAAGACCAAAGGCAAGAGTAAAATGGAAGAATCCAGCGGCACCAGAAAGGAGAATATGGTTGAATGGCTAGAGTCCACTAACGGCCGAGGTGTTCAGGTCCTAAATGAGAACATGTCACCACTGGAACAGAAACTGCTTAAATTTCAAGAAGAGCTCGATCAGGTTCGAAATCTGGCCAACCTGTCATTTTCTGTCAACATCCCAGACGTCAATTTCCCAAGTACTCAAAACCATACACCTCCACAAAATATCCCAAGACAACAGAATCATCACACCACTCCGCCAAAGAACCAAACTCTCCCGACACAATGCAATACTTTCTACATTTCAAACAACACTCTATTACTTATCCCAGAACCTCAGAACCCCAAAAAGGACCATTTCCACAATCCCATCTATGTGGAGACCATGCCACACTCCACTCCACCTATCCCACACCCGTCTGAGTCGGATGAAAAGGACCTGTTTATCAAGAACCTGGCCGAGGAACTAAGGAAGCTGACTAGCCGAGTTCAGGGTGTTGAAGGAACCATGGGAATCGAAGGGTTGAATTATGAAGACCTATGTATAAAACCTGATGTCGAACTACCCGAGGAGTACAAACCTACGAAGTTCGAGATGTTCGACGGTACTGGTAATCCGAGGGTCCATCTAAGGACCTATTGTGACAAGCTAGTTGGTGTGGGAAAGGATGAAAGCATCCGCATGAAGCTGTTCATGAGGAGTTTGAAGGGAGATGCATTGACTTGGTACATCAGCCAAGATCCCAAGAAATGGTCAAACTGGGTAAGCATGGCATCTGACTTTATGGACAGATTTAGATTCAACACAGAGAACGCACCAGGCGTGTTCTATATCCAGAATTTGAAGAAGAAACCCACAGAGACATTTCGCGAGTATGCTACTCGCTGGAGGTCCGAAGCTGCTAAAGTTAGACCTGCTTTAGAAGAGGAGCAGATGAACAAGTTCTTTGTCCGGGCCCAGGACCCGCAGTACTATGAACGGTTAATGATGATTGAGAATCACAAGTTCTCCGGCATTATCAAATTAGGGGAGCGGATTGAAGTAGGTATTAAAAGCGGTATGGTCACAAATTTTGAAGCCTTGCAAGCTACAAACAAGGCTTTACAGTCCTGTGGTGTGTCTAAGAAAAGGGACGTGGGAGTTGTAATGGTTGCACAAAGAGCCAAATCCCCACTCAAATACCAAATCTATCCAACACCTCCATTCACATACCAGCCAACCCCGAATTACCAAACACCCTCACCTTCATACCAAGCTCCTCCACCCACTTACCAATATCCACCACCCACGTATCAACCTACTTTACCCAGATACTCACAACCCGCTTCCGTTTACCATACTTACAATTCTCATCCATCTCATTACCAATCACCCCCTACCCGTCAAAACTTCCCTAGACCTCGACCTAATTTTGATCGCAGACCTCCAAAACACTACACCGCCATAGCTGAACCCATTGACCAGCTGTATGAGAAACACAAAGCTGCAGGTTACATCACCCCTATCCCTGCTGCCACCCCTGAGAACCCTTCTCAGTGGGTTAACCCAAACAAATTATGTGCATACTACTCCGGCATGAAAGGGCACACCATCGATGAATGCCACTCTTTTAAAGACAAGATACAGTCCCTGATTGATAAAAACATTATTGTGGCAAAGGATCCCTCTCCGAACGTCCGCAACAATCCTCTGCCAGACCATAAGGGTGGAGGTGTCCATATGATTGAAATAGAAGATGATTGGGACCCCGAGGGATCAATCGGGTTGATCGCAGAAGGCGATGATCCAAAGAAACCAGCAGTCACTCTCATCCCGATCATAGTTCAGATTCAACCGTCTGAGAATGATGAAGTAAATATGTACATACCTCTTGAGTTTGAAGTAGCACCACCCGCGAAGACACCAGTACCGATTGAAGTTGAGTTCGTGTCTCCGGCAAATGCACCATTTGAGGTTGCAGTCTTGCCACCCAAGGCACATGTTCCATTTGAAGTAAGGATAGCCGCACCAATTCCAGTGGCGATGTCGACCACGCCACCCTTCTATACAAACGCTATACCGTGGGACTATATAGCTAGGGCGAGAAGGAAAGGCAAGGTAAAAACTGAGGAAGCTGTCGCAGCATAAGGTATGACGAGAACTGGTAGGGTCTATACCCCTGAGCGTTTGGCCGAATCAAGCAAGCAGGCTGCCAACCAGCCTCCCCTTATTAAGACAGTTCCATATGTCCTTTGGAGGAAAATACAGGCTAAGGAGTATTCGGTCATCGACCAGCTGAACAAGACGCCAGCACAAATATCCGTCCTCTCTTTGCTGCAGAACTACCGAAGTGCTCTATTGAAGGTGTTGAATGAAGCGTATGTACCAAACAACATCATTAGTGGGGAAATAACCAATATGGTGGGCCAAGGATTGGAAAGTCACAAGATCACTTTCCATGAGGACGAGCTGCCGCCTGAAGGATTGGGCCATAACAAAGCACTGCATATCACTATGCAATGCAAAGATTATTTCATCACCAGAATCTTGATCAATGGAAGATCCAGTCTTAACATTTGCCCGTTGATAACACTCAAGAACTTGGGTAAAGGGATGTATGAGATAAATGATGGAGCGATCAATGTGAAAGCTTTCGATGGATCTCAAAGGTCCACCATTGGTGAGATAAGCCTATGCCTGCAAATGGGACCAACTTGGTTCGAGGTTGACTTCCAAGTGATAGATGTGCCAGTATCTTACAACTTGATGTTGGGAATGTAGCCTCAACATTACATCAGGCAGTGAATTTCGAGTGGAACCACTAAGAGGTGATTATTCACGGCGATGGTAGTAACCCTATTTACAACCGCCAGACTATTCCGGTGATCGAAAGAAGAATAAAGATGGGTGGAGAAACTTACCACCACATTGAACGGGTCAATGCCATCGACAAGGACAAATGGTGGGATAGAAAAATTGAGAGTATACTAAACTGGAGTGGGTACGAGCCTGGCAAAGGGCTCGGCAAGAACCTTCAAGGAATCTCCAAGCATATCAAGATCAAAAGCCATGGCACCACTTTCGGTCTGGGATACGACTACACTTGGCAAGAATTCAACGACTGGTTGCCACCTTCGTGCGGTCCTTACTACCCTTTGAAGCAGCCAATACTGCATCAAGAGCAGACCTTCCAGCAGGCCGACGTTATTTACGGGGCAGACGAAGAAGAAGCACTCACCGCATTGAGGAACTTGTTCTTAGAGGATGATGACATGGACTGTTGTGTTATTCTCGAGGAGGAGGGGGAGGAAAGACCTTCCATACAGGCTGTGAGCAGAGGGACATACCTCAAAAATTGGACCATCAGAACAACCAAAGCCCGACGAGCCTCGAGGTAGCAAGGCTAAAACAAGCATTACTTACTGTTTTATTTACTAAAATGATTTTCCCTTTTCCCATTTTTCAATTCCTACAATAAGATCCTCAATGTTCACAATAGTTATTCAATTTATCAAAGCATTTTCTAATTTCTTTTATTTATTGCTACTATTTTCTCTCATTACTTTATCTATACAACATTACTATTACTTGTCTTGATAAACCAATGACCGTGACATGCAACGAGACAAACAAACATCGATTCAGATGAATATGATATACCCGACGAGATCGTCAAAGAAGTTGAAAACTTTGAGAACAGACCTAAGTACAACCTGCACGAGACTGAAATTATCAACCTGGGAGATTCGGAAAATGTCAAGGAAACACGGATCAACATTCATTTGTCACCATCAGAAAAGAAAAAATACACAGAGTTTCTGAAGGAGTATGAAGACATCTTCGCCTGGTCGTATGGTGACATGACTGGTCTAAGTACGTCTATTGTGGCTCACAAACTATCGACCAATCCAATGTGTCCACCGATAAAGCAAAATCTCAGAAAGTTCAAACCCGACATGATCTTGAAAATCAAGGAAGAAGTTACCAAGCACATCAACGCCAAAGTTCTCAGGGTGGTTGAGTACCCAACATGGTTAGCCAACATTGTACTTGTGCCGAAGAAGGACGGGAAGATCAGAGTCTGTGTCGACTACCGGGATCTCAACCGGGCCAGTCCGAAAGACGACTTCCCTTTGCCAAATATACACATCCTGATTGACAATTGCGCCAAGCATGAACTACAATCATTCGTGGAGTACTTCGCGGGTTATCATCAGATTTGGATGGATGAGGAAGTTTCTGAGAAAACGACTTTCATTACACCGTGAGGAGTGTACTGTTACAAGATGATGCTATTCGGCCTGAAGAATGCGGGGGACACCTACATGAGGGTTATGACCACCATATTCCACGACATGATTCACAAGGAGATAGAGGTATATGTGGATGATGTTATTATCAAATCCAAGAAATCCACTGATCACATAGCAGACTTGAGGAAGTTTTTCAATAGGTTGCGGAAATTTAATCTGAAGCTGAACCCTGCAAAGTGTGCATTCGGGGTTCCTGCTGGTAAGCTTCTCGGGTTCATTGTCAGCCGCCGAGGGATAGAGCTGGATCTGTCAAAGGTCAAAGCCATTCAAGAATTATCACCGCCAAGGAACAATAAAGATGTGATGAGTTTCTTGGGGAGACTCAATTACATTAGCCGATTCATATCACAGTCTACAGTTATTTGTGAACCGATCTTCAAAATGTTGAAGAAGGACGACGCGACCAAATAGACCGATGATTGTCAATGGGATTTCGATAGAATTAAGGAATACCTGTCAACACCACCAGTCCTAGTACCACCTGAGCCAGATAGACCGTTACTACTCTATGTTGCAGTGTTAGATGGAGCTTTCAGCTGCGTTCTGGGGCAGCACGATGAAACAGGAAGGAAGGACCAAGCTATTTACTATCTCAGTAAGAAGTTCACTCCATACGAGGCTAGATATTCTCTATTGGAACGCACTTGTTGTGATTTGACTTGGGTAGCTCAGAAGCTGAGACACTACTTCTGTGCCTACATAACATATCTCATATCAAGAATGGATCCATTGAAGTACATCTTTCAGAAGCCCATGCCCACTACCAAACTAGCCAAGTGGCAAATCCTGCTGAGTGAGTTCGACATTATCTATGTGACTCAAAAAGCAGTCAAGGGACAAGCACTGGCAGACCACCTCGCTGAGAACCGGTGGATGGGGAATACGAACCTTTGAAAACGTATTTCCTGATGAGGAGGTGTTATTCATAGGAGAAGGCATTGCAGAATCCTATGACAGTTGGAGGATATTCTTCGATGGAGCAACAAACTTCAAGGGGGTTGGCATTGGAGCAGTCCTAATATCGGAAACCGGCTAGCATTATCTGGTGTCCGCCAAACTCAGATTTCCCTGCACCAACAATATGGCAGAGTATGAGGCCTGCATCTTAAGGCTCAACATGGCCATCGACATGAACGTCCAAGAGTTATTAGTGATCAGTGATTCAGACTTATTGGTGCATCAGGTACAAGGAGAGTGGGCAACCAAGAATTCCAAGATACTACCGTATCTGCATCACGTGCAGGAATTAAGAAAGAGGTTCACAAAGGTAGAATTCTGGCATGTCCCCAGAACCCAGAATGAGTTCGCCGATGCACTGGCTACTTTGTCCTCAATGATCCAGCATTTGGGCAAAAATTTCATTAACCCTATTCCAGTAAAGATTCACAATCAACCGGCTTACTGTGCCCATGTTGAAGAAGAAGCAGACGGAAATACTTGGTTTCATGACATCAAGGAATATTTGGCAAAAGGAGACTACCCAGAGCTTGCGAATCCCACTCAGAAACGCACACTTCGGAGATTGTCTAACAAATTCTTTCACAGCGGAGGAATCCTGTATAGGAGGACTCCCGATTTGGGGCTATTAAGGCGTGTTTATGCCAAAGAAGCATCAAAACTGCTAGAGGAAATTCATGTTGGGACCTGCGGACCACATATGAATGGTTTTGTTCTGGCAAAGAAGATACTCCGAGTTGGTTACTTTTGGATGACTATGGAAACAGACTGCATCCAGTATGTCCGTAAATGCCACCACTGTCAGATACACGGAGACATGATAAAGGTACCTCCAAATGAGCTCAATGCAACAAGCTCACCATGGTCGTTCGCCACTTGGGGCAAGGACGTTATTGGACCAATCGAGCTTGCCGCCTCCAACGGACACAGGTTCATTCTGGTAGACATTGATTACTTCACTAAATGGGTTGAGGCAGCCTCTTACAAAGCAGTTACTAAGAAAGTTGTGGCCAACTTTGTCCGAGACCACATTGTTTGTCGATTCGGAGTTCTAGAGTCTATCATCACCGACAATGGTTCCAATCTCAATAGTGACTTGATGAAATCCATGTGTGAAACTTTCAAGATCAAACACAAGAATTCCACAGCATACAGACCTCAAATGAATAGGGTTGTAGAAGTCGCCAACAAAAACATCAAGAAGATATTGAGGAAGATGATAGAAAATCACAAGTAGTGGCATGAGAAGTTATCATTTTCCCTATTGGGATACCGCACCACAGTCCGCACATCGACATGGGAAACTCCCTATATGTTGGTTTACAGTACATAGGTTGTTATCCCCGCTAAAGTTGAGATCCCATCTCTAAGAATTATACAAGAAGCTGAGCTTAGCGATGCAGAATGGGTAAAGAACCATTATGAGCAACTAGCCCTCATAGACGGAAGAGAATGAATGCAGTCTGTCATGGTCAACTCTATCATAACAGAATGACCAGAGCCTTCAACAAGAAAGTCAAGCCGAGACAGTTCACACCAGGGCATCTGGTGTTAAAGAAAATCTTCCCACATCAGGACGAAGCCAAAGGGAAGTTCTCTCCCAATTGGCAAGGCCCATACATGGTTCACCGAGTGCTGACAGGATGAGCACTTATACTTGCAGAAATGGACGGAGAGGTTTGGCCAAAACCGATCAACTCAGATGCAATCAAACGTTATTATGTGTAATCCTTTATGCTTCTATCAATGTTGTAAATTGAACTACGCCTGACCTGATTCCCGTTTAAGAGGGGATACATAGGCAGCCCTATGGGTTCGGTCACAATTCAATAAAAATTTCATTTCCCTCCCCCCCCCCGCAATTGGAAACTAGGGCAGAATTTTGAGGAGGACCCTCAAAATTCCGTAGCAGGAGGGGTTGCAATGTCTCAAACCGTGTCACGGTCGTCGGTTCATCTAAAACTCTTTTAGATTATATGTTATGTTATACTTTTACAAAATCATGCATGCTTATTCTTGAAACATCTTGTTTAGCAAACACTACCCCAATGATATAGACAGTATCATCAGATCAAGCCGAACAAGTCAAGCAAAGCCAGCGGGCATACGAACTAACCTTCCCCCTTTACAAAACTCACGATTTTTCTTTAGATGCCGACACAAATAACAAACACGTAGAGAAGTCTCAAATCTCATCAAAATTGCAAATGCCAAAGTTCGATGTCCACACGAAGGACGAACATGTTCAAGATCACAATTCTCGAAACCATCACACTTTCCGGTATCTATTATAAATACAAATAATGCTTTGTAGTCACAACACTCGCAATAATCACAATGCTGCAATCTGCTATCAGCTAAGAATTCCTACCGTCATTTTACTTCCTGCATAAGGCTACCTTTCTGCCTTCCGAGACTAAAAGTTGTCTCCATCTACATTCTTGCATAAGGCTACCTTCCTGCCTTCCGAGACTAAACATTGTCTCCATATGCACCTCCTCTACATAAGGATACCTTTCTGCCTTCCAAGACTAAACGCTGTCTCCATCTGCATTCTTGCATAAGGCTACCTTCCTACCTACCGAGACTAAACGTTGTCTCCATCTGCATTCGCATCCCTACATAAGGCTACCATTCTGCCTTCCGAGGTTAAGCTCTACCCCCATCTGCATTTGCATCTGCATAAGGCTATTTTTCTTCCTTCTGAGTTTAAGCTCTGCCTCCGATTTACTTTCTGAGACACTGCTGTATCAAGCATTATTCATTTCGCTTTCATTTTGGGCTAAGCTCTGCCCCTTTAATTTGAAAGACTAAGCTCTGTCTTGTTAGCACCATACTATTGCATCTTCATGGGCTGAAATATCGCCAACCTATCCAAAGGCGTCATCGTTCGGAGGCACCATCTTCATAGCCCGAGAACACCATGTCATGGCCTAAGGGTCTCTTTTATCATCTTGCATATCATTATTCAAAGGCGTTATGGTTCGGAGGCACCATCCTCATGGCCCGAGAACATCATTTTCATGGCCTGCGAATCCTGCATCAAGCAATTCATGGCCCAGGACGTCATGGTCTGAGGATGTCATCCTTAACCGTCCGGAGACATCATTCATGGTCCGATGGGAACTTGCATCATGATTAAATTACGCACAATATATGCTTGTATTGTTTATTTGCAGGTAATCCGGCAATCAACGGCCTTCCCGACAGGAGCAGACCCGCTCCAGTTCTCCTAATCATCCCCGTAAGTCGCTTGTTCACCTAACCCTATATGTTGCGTCCGTCCTTGTAAAACTTCATCGGTATACTTCGTCGATGACTCATGAACTAAATACGGCCTGATTCCTGTAAAACCAGGGATATGTAGGCAACTCAGAAACCAGAGTGCAGCCTAAATTCATTCAAACCATTTCACTCGGTCAAAATTGGCCATCATATCTTTACCCGACAACTCTTTCATCCTTCCCTGGTAAAGAGGGGCAGTTGTTGATACCCAATTTTTTCCCTAAACTATTTTTAAACTTGCATATATACCTTCAAAATAAAGTTCCATAACAATTGGTATTTTTCCATAATTTTCTCGTATTTTTATTAATTTGTTTCCCATTTTATCCAGTATTTTATCTCTAATAATTAATTATAAATTGCCTTACAAATCATTTCAACGACATTTCTTGACTTAAAATATTATTTTTGGTCTTATTAAAATCAAATTATTTCACAATTTGTCAAATTGTCACTTTTTGGCTATAATTGCAATAATTTTGCAATTATAGCCTAACCATATGTTTTATGCTATTGTTATCTAATAATTAGTCATTTATATTTTTAAACTGATTAATAATTTTAATTTAATTTATTAATCATCAATTTTATTTTTTATAATTATCAGTTATTTTTAATTAATCATAATTGAGTATTTAACAGCTAGCCATTTCTTTATCTCAATTCTAGCCCCACTTAAATCTGATCCCTACCCAATTCGACCAACCCAATACCCATTTAAAATAGGCCAGTACCTTATCACACCCGACCCAACCCCTAGTCCAATCTGGACCATTGATCAATTTTAATCAACGGTCCAGATATCCATTTCCTAAATTAAACCCCAATGACCTCCCCCCACCCTCGTCTCTCATTTTCCCTCTTCTCACACTCTTTCTCTATCTCTCTAGTTCTCTCTAGAGACTTCTCGTCTCCTCACCTCTGATGAGGTCTGCTCATCTCTCCGGCCACTCCCTCGCCGGAAACCATGGAGGTCTCACCTCCTACCAGCCTTGTAGCTCAGTCCTTTATACTTGTGTCACCGTTCAAGGCTCTCAGGTTAACCAGAGGCGGTTCTACTTATCTCTCCGGTCTCATGCCACTTTCTCCGGCCAAAAACCGGTAATATCTCTAAGTTTTCTTCCTTTTTTCTGGGTTCTTCTAGAAACCCTAACCTCGAACCTTCTGATCTCTTTAGATCTGTAATAGATCTATGAATATTATGGGGTTTTACATGTTTTTCTTCAAGGAAATCTTGTTGTTCTTCAACGATTTCTTCACTTTCAAAACTAAAGTTTCAAAACCTTTTTACAAAACGGTTCCTTTCTAATTTCTCAGTGCTATTTTACGATTTTATTATGTTTAAACATCACCTGAGTTCTTCCTCTTTTGTTCGATTCATTTTGTTAAAAACCCTAATACTCCTGGGTTCGATCTGAGAGTCCGAGTCTGTTTTGTGATGTTGTTGCTTGTTCTAGCATAGTTACTGCACTTTCAAGCATTTTCAATGTGTCCTTGTGATTTTTTGCTCTAATCGTTGTTAGGGTCTTTGATTCTCTGTCACTTATGCCGAAATGTCTACTGTTCCTTTAATTATTTTCTGCGAACCCCTAATTTCATGACTAGGGTTTTCTGATCTTGCTTAATATGTGTTACTCCAGTGCTCTATCAATTTTTACTGATTTTTATTGTGATATCTCTCCTTCGAATGATATTTGATTGCCTGATTTCGATTGATTCCTTACCTTTATGACATTTTCCTTAATTGATGTTGGCTCCCTGTGATTTGAATCCTACCTGAGATTTTCTTGACTGATTTCCATAATTAAATTATATCCTGCCTTATTTTGTGTATAAACATGCTGTCAATTACTTTGATACACTTTCCTTATTTGTATATTCTGTATTTATCCCTAATTACATGCCATATACTTTTACTATCTCTTACATGGTAAAATCAGTTCCTCAATCGATTCTCTTTCCTTATTTATCACTATTGTATCTGTTTGAACCATGATTCCCTAATTAAAGGGAGTACTTACATTGATTGGATTCTGATTTGTGATTATTTCTATTTTTATGCTAGACTTTTACCTATTACCATACTTTCAGCTTATTTTCAAAACTATAAGTACTCATATTCTTTCATTAGCAACGGCCACGATTCTAAACTNCTCTCTCTCTCTCTCTCTCTTTTCTGTGCTACTTGTTACTGGTTTGAATTAGCCGGCTACAAGCCAAGGCTAATTATTGGGCCTCTCTCACTTCTGCTTTGGTATTACTGTCTCTCCTATACTGGTATGACTTAGTTACAATTCGAGTTTCGAAAACAATATGCTTCTTTCAGCACTTCGATTTATCCTGTTCATAAAATGTTTCTACTTATGGTTCTGTTGTTTACCTTGCAATTAGCATGCCTATTTACTAGTTTACCAATGTGATTACTTTTTTCCCTTTAGTTTCAGCATGTTTTTACTGCCTTCTTACATGTTTACTAGAACCCTGCCTTACCCCTGATCCCCAGCACATATAAGCATGTGTTTGTGTGACTTAGTTATATGTGATTCTGAACATATGCTTTACTCATGAAGCCTTCCCCTGGCCCTATGTGTAACTATGTTTGTCATGTACTTCCTCTTTGGTATCCCTCAATTTAATTCTGTTAAGTCTCCGGCCTAAACATCTTTATGAAAAATGTTCTGTGGTTGTTAAAGTTCTGAAATGCCTTAGTATCTCTCTAGGGTTAACTTGTGTGCAAATCTATCTTTATATGTGACCTACTTTTCCCCAATCCCCTATTCCCTGTTTGTGTCTGTCTCCCTGCACTATGTATGCTGTCTTGATTCTGAGTTGCTGACTATCCTACTCCCTTTCTTTCAAACTATTTTCACTAAGGCAAACACTTTCTAAATTTGTTTCTTTTACAATCTGTTTTCCGAAAATTGTTTTCAACTCTATTCTTTTAAACCATGTCAAGCACTCTCACATATACTCTTAGAAGCTTAGGTCCTTCCCCTTTTGTGTGAGCATTTCTTAGGGACCCTTGAGCTCCCTCTGAACTTTAACACACAAGAGTTGGCTCTTCCACACTGCACTTACTCCATCTTTGGCTATGAAATCTGGGTGTGAGCACTGCCCGAGATCCTCTGAGATCCTTAGGGAACTCTGACACACCCAGATTATGAAAGGTTATGAACAACAGTACATGGCATTGAGGACTTGGATACTTGGGCCTACTATGGAAGGCTCCCTATAGTTAACTTCTTCTTTTCCTATTTTAATTATGTAATTCATATATCAAAGGCTTGTAATAATTTGTAAATACGATTTTGGGGCTGGATAGTGAAATTGGGTGGGGTATGCATGCTATAGTATAAGTCTGGGTAGATATCATGTTTCTCTAGGTTTATTTTTCCTATGTGCGCGCTAGTAACCATGTCTAGGGATCAAGCATGCCATACATTTTGTCACTTATGTTGATACATCTGCTTTTCTTTCAGCATATCATCCTCACTTAGAAAATCATGTTCATATGATCAGTAATAACAATGAAAAAACTGCTATCATGTGATTCTGAAAACGTAATTTAAATCCTGCTTTAAAACAAATGTGTTAACAAATCTGCAACCATGCTTTACCATGCTATATACGTAGAGATCATGTTATAGGTAAACAATTATTAAAACCTATCACTTATGTTGTTCCTGAAGTTGTGCAATAATGTAGTAATCCTGTAGTACACCTAGAAATCCTGCTTAGGGTAATAATCCACTAATAAACAGGTCACTTTCATACTTGCTGCATATTTTGAAAGCATGTAACCGCATACATTTAGAAGATCATGCCTAGGATTTTGCATACAAACCATTTTGTATCTCTATACCTGCATATTAGACATCATGTTTTAGGATCTCATTCAACACCTAGTTTAACTACTGATGCACGAGAAAGGCCTAACGAACAGTCCCCCCATGTTTTCATAACTGGTATTAATTCCGCATTTTTCTAAGTACAACATGTTTAGGCAACACAACTCAAACAGTTTCTTTAATAATCCGAGTAATTACTAAGCCTTATTCCTACGCCTAGGCAAGACTTAGGTGGTTGAATCATTAAACTGAGAATCTGCCTTTCTTGTATATGTTGATCAATTCTTAACAGGTTCTTTTAATCAGTAGGCAAAACTGATTAGGGTTTCCAAGTAAATAAAATAACATGCATGTCTATCTTCTTAACTCACCTAGACACCATATCTTAGGTTTCTGAATTTAAATATTGTCCTTACTTGTGTTTGAGTCGTGCTGTTAGGTGCATTATCTGCGGAGGTAAATTTGAGCCTCTTACATGCTCCTATGTGTTCCCATTTACTGCAGTCCTATGTGTTCTTTAGTTGTCGCCTTAGAATTTTACCTTTCAAACCTGAGGGTCTGTCTAGTACCTCCCTTTTAGGATAGTAGTCCTAACCTCCTCCGGGACTGATAGGAAGGGACGGTTAACAGCACGCAGTAAAGTTTGCGACCAATACGCGCTTTAATTACCTTCACGGGGTGGGGAAAGGGTAGAATATGGACATGATGACCGATGAGCTAATACGTGTAGCCCCTCTTTGAGGAGTGTCATACCGGGTATTGCATTGATGTGATCCATATTGTCACAAACCTAGGATATCCTTCACTTTAAATGTTTAGATTGAAACTCTTTTTCAAAACTTAGCCTTTCTATAACTGTTTTCAAATGCCTTGTATGCTTAAGGACTTAAACCCCCTCCTATTTGGGCCTTTATTTTTTTGTTTGCTAAATCGTACAAATTCACAAAAGTTATTTGGCCGGGAACCACACTTGTGGATCCTGAGGGGTGCCTAACACCTTCCCCTTAGGATAATTTCAAGCCCTTGCCCTATCTCTGGTTAACAACGTAGTGTAAATGAACCCCTTAGGTGCCCTAACGCACCTTTAGAATCGTTAGGTGGCGACTCTCAAAAAATGCAAACCCTTTCCCAAAAGAAAAGAGTTGTCTCAACCCAAAATGTCCTGAACCCGATCTCCGCGAGAAAAAAGAGGGCGCGACAGATCACACACAGGAGATAAACACAATCAGTGATCTAAAGAGATATCTCCTGATCGAAAAGGGTTGAAAATTATAGGAGATGGACTTCTTATTCAGTAAGGACAGAATCAAGATATAAGAGGATCTGGGGAGTTGAGATGAACTAGAACTCTTCCACCAATGAAGAGTTGCATCAGAATTCTAGTATATCTTCTCGACTACTGATCCTAAATATTGTCAAGTGTTCTCACTGAACAGGTGCACACAAAACATAGAAGTGAAACAAGAATTGAGAGAAAAATTACCAAAGCAATTTTGAAAGAATTGAGAGCAAAATTACCAAAGCAATTTTGCAAGCAGTTCGAGTGAGAATTCCTGTGCGACTCAAAAGCTACTTGAACCAGCTAGAAGAACCAGTTCCATTTGTTATATTTTAGTCTAGTTTATTTGTAGTAGGCAATTACAAATTGTATCTTTCAGCTTTATCTAGAAGAAATTGTAATAGGTACTGAGTATTCAAGTTAGAATTATCTTGGAGCTTGTTGCAAATAGCTAAAGGCTAGTTTGCTACAAAGGGAAGTAATTGTTTGGTTAGAAAGAGAAATATCCGCAGGAATAAAATAACGTATCGGACCTAGTCCTTAGGTTCACAAAAGAGTTTATTTTGTAAATGCTGTTTGGCTCATTGACTTAGTGAAGAGTTTGGGAAAATCCTATTGGGAAGTAGGTCGTGGTTTTTTTCACCTTTTGAGCCAGGTGTTTTTCACGTAAAATTGCTATGTTCTTTTATTTCTGCAATTATTATTCTGCAAACTGCAGGAGTTGGAACACATAGAAGAACATGATCCTTCTATAACTAGTGCACGCGAAAATTGGTCACCACACAAATCACCCCCCTCTTGTGTGGTATTGACGTGTAGAACATCCATTGGTATCAGAGCGGGTAATCCTTGAAGAGGCTAACACCTTAGGAAAAGATTAAGATGAGTGCACCACCTGAGAACTGGGAAGGACAATCAACTGCTCGGCCACCACTCTTCAATGGCCAGTACTACTCCTGGTGGAAGAATAGAATGAAGGATCACTTAATTGGGGAAGACTAAATTATGGGACATAGTCACTGATGGTCCTTTGGCTACCATGAAAAAGAGTGCTGAAGGAGTAGACGTGCCAAAGACAAGAGTTGATTGCACTGCTGAAGACTTAAGAAAATGGGAGAAAAATGCAAAGGCCAAGAAGTGGCTTGTGTGTGGACTTGGTCCAGACGAGTGTAGCAGAATTCAAAGTTGTACCACTGCCAAAGAAATTTGGGACACTTTGCAAATAGCCCATGAAGGAACACCTTAAGTGAAGAGGTCAAGAGGAACTCTACTATACTCTCAGTATGAGAATTTCACCATGAATTAAGGAGAAACCATCCAAGAGATGTATACAAGGTTCACTACACTAACCAATGAACTCAAGTCTCTTGGAAGGGTCATTCTTGAAGAAGACAAGGTTGAGAAAATTTTGACGAGGGTTTTTCCAATCTCTTGGGAAAGTAAGATCACTGCCATTCAGGAGTCCAAGAACATGGCAAATCTCAGGTTGGATGAGCTAATTGGAAATCTCACTGCTTACGAGCTTAGAAGACAGACAATAAAGATGGATGCTCCCAAGAAGGAAAGAAGTCTGGTATTGAGAATCACTGAAGGAGCAGATCTGGAAGAAGATGAGATGGCCATGATCACAATGGAATTCAGAAACTTCCTCATTAGGAAAAAGGGCGTCTCAAGAGGTGGAAACTACAACAAGCAAAGGCTCCAGAAAAGCCCACCAACGAGGGATGCTACAAATGTGGAAAAACTGATCATCACATCAAGAATTGTCCTCAGTGGGAAGTAGAATGGAAAAGGTAAAGATCTAAGCGAAGGAACCGGAAGAAGGAACTGAATCATCCTAAGAAAAACACAACAAAAGCCATGGTTGCTGCTTGGGGAGAAAGCTCAGAGGAAGAATCAGAAGATGAAGATGGAGATGAACAAGCATTTATGGAAATTGGTGAATCAGATGGGGAATCATGCAAAGAACCATAGGTTCAAGTGAAAGGAGGCAGTCAAATATGGTACTTGGACAGTGGCTGCTCAAAACACATGACAGGGAACAAGGAACAGTTCCTTTCACTTG
Source organism: Nicotiana undulata (assembly GCA_005239495.1). Lineage (NCBI taxonomy): Eukaryota > Viridiplantae > Streptophyta > Magnoliopsida > Solanales > Solanaceae > Nicotiana > Nicotiana undulata. Next base: position 7,479 of record ML244806.1, on the reverse strand, counting down.
AAAACCTCAAAGGAGGAAATGTCTCCTTTGGAAATGGAAAGAAAGGTGAAATTATTGGGGTTGGAAAGGTAGGTAAGAATGACACACGTTCCATTGAGAACGTGTACTTGATAGATGGATTTCAATATAGCCTGATCAGTGTGTCACAACTGTGTGACAGAGGTAACCTAGTTGCATTCACTTCTACAAAATGTTTTGTGATTAATCTTATCACTGACAAGATTGTTTTGTAGGAAAAACGAGTGAATAATATCTATATCATAGACCTGTCCACACTATCAGAAAACGAATTAACTTGTTTGAGTGTGTTGGACAGTGATCCCCTCCTTTGTCACAAAAGACTTGGACATCCAAGTCTAAATCAACTCAACAAACTAGTCTCCAAGGACCTAGTGATAGGTCTCCCTAACATTAAGTTCAAGGAAGACAAATTTTGTGAGGCTTGTGCAAGGGGGAAGCAGGTAAGGTCCTCGTTCAAAAGCAAGAAAATGATAAGTACCACCAGGACATTGGAACTGGTTCATATGGATCTATGTGGTCCTATGAGAACATTGAGCAGAGGTGGTAAGAGATATGTAATGGTGCTCGTTGATAACTACTCTAGATTTACCTGGACATTATTCCTAACATCTAAAGATGAATCATTTGATATGTTTACTTCCTTTGTAGGAAAACTCAGAAACAGTTAGGAAATCAACTTGCATCAATAAAGTCTGATCATAGCACTGAATTTGAAAATGCGAAGTTTGCTGAATTTTGTGAAAAACATGGAATATATCATAACTTTTTTGCCCCTAGAACTCCATGACAAAATGTAGTAGTTGAAAGAAAGAACAGAACTCTTGAAGATATGGCTAGAACCATGCTTCTTTCTAGTAAACTGCCTCATAGCTTCTGGGCAGAAGCAATAAACATTGCATGCTACATCATAAATAGATGCATGACTAGACCACTTGTAGAGAAGACTCCCTATGAGTTACTTAAAGGGAGAAAACCCAATATATCCCATCTTAGGGCTTTTGGTTGTAAGTGATTTGTGCACAACAATGGCAAGGACTCCCTAGGTAAGTTTGATCCCAGAAGTGATGAGGGAGTATTCTTTTGGGATATTCCTCACACAGTAAGGCTTATAAAGTATAAAATAAAAGAACTATGTGTGTTGAAGAAAGTGTGCATGTCGTCTTTGATGAAACTAACATTCTTTCTAAGTGACAGGAACCTGAAGATGAGGAAATTGGGCTGGTCAGAAACTCCGATCAAATTGGACCAATTATGGAAGAAGGAACAGGTGATGGAACAGGTCCATCTACCCTGAGCAACCTGACAGGGGGAACTTAATAAAAAACCTCATTGGAATATGTACTTGATCTTGGACCATAGCAACAAGGCACTATAGGATCATAAAGTCGTGAACAATTAGTTTTAAAGCCAAACAGATATCAGAGGTCTCACCCATTGAGAACATCATAACTGATCTAACATCTGGAATCAAAACCAGATCCTCTCTGAAAAATCTGTGTGCTTTTGATGCCCTCATATCCTCGATCCAACCCAAAAGTGTTGTTGAAGCCTTACAGGATGCAAATTAGGTAAATGACATGCAAGAAGAACTCAATCAATTTGAGAGAAGCCAAGTTTGGCATCTGGTACCCAGACCACTAGATAGATTAGTGATTGGCACAAAGTGGGTTTTCAGGAACAAAATTGATGAAGATGGAACAATTACAAGGAACAATGCTAGCTTGGTGGTCCAAGGATATAGTCAAGAAGAGGGCATAGACTATGATGAAACCTTTTCTCCTGTGGCAAGGCTGGAGGCAATCAGGCTCCTCATAGCATTTGCTGCCTACATGGAATTCACCCTCCACCAAATGGATATCAAGATTGCCTTTCTGAACGGCTACCTAAAGGAAGAAGTATTTGTCAAGAAACCTCCAGGATTTGAAATCAAGGAGACTCCAGAACATGTGTACAAACTTGACAAGGCTTTGTATGGACTCAAGCAAACACCAAGAGCATGGTATGAACGGCTATCTAAATTCCTGCTGGAACATGACTACAAAAGAGGTAAAATTGACAGCACTTTGTTCTTGAAGGAAAAAGGTAAGGATCTCTTGGTAGTACAGATATATGTAGATGACATAATATTTAGGGCAACTTCTGAAAAACTAAGTAAGGAATTTGCTAAACTAATGGGGAGTGAATTTGAAATGAGCATGATGGGTGAGCTTAATTTCTTTTTAGGCTTACAAATTAAACAAATTTCAAATGGAACTATGATCCATCATCAAAAATATGTGAAAGAGTTGCTCAAAAGATTTTAAATGGAAGACTCAAAAACAATTGACACTCCCATTGCAACAGCCACAAAACTAGATGTAGATGAACCTGGTTCATCTGTTGATCAAAGTTGTATAGGGGGATGATTTGGTCTTTATTATACCTTACTGCCAGTAGACCTGACATTGTTTTCAGCATAGGGCTTTGTGCAAGATTTCAGGCCAATCCCAAGGAGTCCCATTTAACTGCAGTAAAGAGAATCCTGAGATATCTAAAAGGCACTACTGACCTATGTCTTTGGTACCAAAAGGTAGTAATTTCAATCTTGTGGGCTATGCTGATGCTGACTATGCAAGGTTTTTAGTAGATAGAAAGAGCACCTCGGGTATGGAACACTTTTTGGGCTCATGACTTGTATCTTGGGCCACTAAGAAACAGAATTCAGTAGCTCTATCTACTACTGAGGCTGAGTACGTACGTGCAACCTCATATTGTGCTCAACTACTATGGATTAAGAAAAAACTAATGGACTTTGGTATAGAGGTTGGATGCATTCATATCTTCTGTGATAACACTAGTGATATTAGTATGACAAAGAACCCCGTTCATCATAAAAGAACAAAGCACATAGATGTTAGGCACCATTTCCTAAGAGACAACTATGAGAAGGGAATGATCTCAATTGAATTCATCGCTACTGACAAACAAATTGCTGACATATTTACTAAATCACTAAGTAGAGAGCATTTTGAGAGAAACATGTTAGAATTAGGGATGATTAAAATCACCTAATTGAACCAGTTCAAAACATTGAGAAAAAAAATTGGCTAGGATTCTGAAATGTGTAGATAATCAGAAATAATCATTACTCAGTTTCATGCCTTAAAAAGGCATACTCATTTGCCATGTGTTAATATGACTCCTTGGTTACTAATGATGTTTTTCTATTTTGGTAAATTGAGGCCTAATCAAGAGATTCTAACAAGATGAACCTAGTTCATCATTGTTGGTTCATCTGACTGAAAAGTATGTGCTCATCACTATACACATATTGAAATATTTATAGTTACTCATGAGCAGGACTCTATCCATAATAAGCTAGTTTCACAAACTAAGTACTTATCCCAAATTTGAACCCGTTCCAAAGAGTCCAACCAAATTAAATTAGCCTAGATTATAGGGGAGTCATAACCGTCACTTATCATCTGACACTCCTGAGCTGATTAGACTCCCACTTGACCCATAATTACACTTGTTGTACATTTATTAACCAAGACTTTAAAAACTCATCATCACCTCTCTAATTCTTCACTATCTTTTCTTCCTAAAGGCATAACCGTCGAAACTAGTTCATCTTTCTACTCAAACCCTTGATCAAACTCTTCCTCATTACCAAAATCATAATCATGTCTTCCACACCACCTCCTGCTACGTCCTCCTCAACTACACATGTCTACAGTATCACGCTTGAAGATACTGGTTCAACCCCTTCTCAATCAAATTATTCCACCCAATTTGAATCACATTCTTCCACCCCTCAAAACAACCCTACTCCGTCTCCTCCAATCATTCTTGTTATACCACCAAGCCCTCCTCCAGTACCCAGGAGAAGACGTGTGAAAATGCTAGCCAGAAAGACTGTGGCCTCTGGCTCTCTTGCTCAAAAATTGAATGCAAAGCTTCAAGCTATCCAGGCCCAAGAATCTGAGAACTCCAATGATTCTTTCAAATCCGCCTATGAAGGGGAAGCTACTGGTTCGTCTGACTCTGAACAGGTAACATCTAAAATTGGGTCTGAGCCTGTTGATTCTGAAAATAGGTTTTTTTTAATTGGCTCTGTAGTGGATGTGGAGATTCCTGATAGGATAAGAAGAGGAGGTAAAAATAACATTGTGAAAGAAATTGAGAGAGAGGGAGGAAGTAGTACTGTGAGGGGAACATGGGAAGTAAGTACTCCACTAGCACTCTGTGGTCCTGAACCAGTGGTTGTTGAAGAAGGTGCCAAGGATTTAGGAGGAAGTAGTTAGAGAAAGGCTACAGAAGGGCTAGAAAATCTTCAACATGCAACCGATGAATCTGGTTCATCAATTGAGGAAACTTTGGCAGATCTTATGAGAAAATTAGGGAAGAGCTATAAACCCAAAAAGAAGAGAACCCCAAGACCAAGAAAGTTGATCCTCCAGTGGCAAGCAAGAAAAGAAAAACCACTTCATCTGCTCAAACTTCCATTCCTAGAGGTCGCACTACAAGGAGTGCAATAAGGCAAAGTGAAGAGGAGTTACAAAAAGCTCTGAGGGAGAATAAGAAAAAGAAAGCTGCAAAGGGGAAGGCAAAAGTGTTTGATCCCATAGAGGTTGTTGATGTCGGGGAGATGGACCAGGTCCATCAAGAGGAACAAGTGGCAGAGGTTGAGCTTGAGACACCCAAACCAAAGAAGGCCAAGACTCTTTCCAAGAAGTCGGCATCTGTGTCTGGTACACCCTCGACTGTTGCTAAGAGACTTAGGTCCACATCAAAGAAGATTCAGTTTGATGAAGATAATGAGTGTGGTGGTGAAGAAGCAGAAGAGTCTGGTGGGGATACAGACAAGTTAACAAAATTTGGGAAGCGTACGATACTAAAAGGCAGGTTGTTAAGGGATCTTGAAGAATCAGGCATGATTTATCTTGTGGACAATCTGGATGTGCATGGATGGAAGGACATGGTCCTTCAACTTGATGGAAGGTTACCCAGGAGTGAAATTGTTGAATTCATGGCAAATGCAGAGGTTAAGGATGAAAGGGTCTCCAGTCAAGTAAACGGGATTAATATCTCCTTTGATACCAAGGATCTGGGCGAAATTCTTGGGATTCTCTTAGAGGAATATGATGATTATACAAGGCAGAGGTGGCCCAGCTTGGATGGCCTTCCTTCAGCTCTTCAAATCACTAGGAGATTCAGTGAAAAAGATGAGGAGATGGAACCAAGGGTTGTGTACAAAAGCGAGATGAGGCCTCAACACAAAGTGATTTTTGAATTTGTCAACAAGTGCATACTGCCCAGGCAAGAGAGGAGGCATATCGTAAACTACATGGATTTAACTCTCATGGAATGCCTGGAAAGTGGACGGCAAATCAACTGGACCTCTTTCATCATTCAGTTACTAGACAGGGTGGTGAATGGAACCAAGGCTCATGCTATCCCATATGGGTTCATCCTAATGACTGTGCTGGCTCACTTTAAAGTGCTTGTGAAGAAGGCAGAAATGGCCACCGTCAAGGATCATTTTGGGAAAAACACACTTTTGACTTGTGATTATGCTGTGAATGTTCCTGATGATGAACCTGGTTCATCACGAAAAATGCCTGTGAACAGCAAGGTCATGGCGCGTGTGCATGAAGGTGGGGTTAAGGATGCTGAAATCCTTCGATTGAAGACCCGCCTTATAGAAGTTGAGGCTGAGCAGGATGCTCTCAAAGCTGAACTGGCCAATGAAAAGGAGAAGAATGAAGGGATTCTTCATCAAATGCTCTCTCTTCTCCAAGCAAAAACCTCATCCCCCACCCCTTCCCAGCCTTAGGTGTCCAGTGCCGTCCCTAAACCATCTATGACCCAGTTCGGGATTTTTTTTTGTTACCTTCTTTTGCTCATGGTTGTGACTATTTTTATTTCTTTGTGTGTTTGGTGACTGAACTATGATCTAATCAATGAATTTTGTTGTTTCTGCTCTTATTTTTGTCTCACTTTCTTTAATAGCTTTGATGATTAATTCATGTTTGCACTTGCAGTTGCCTCAGTGGCCATGAGTAATTATTATAAAACTGGTAATTCTAACACTTTGCAACTTTTCAATGATGCCAAAAGGGGGAAGATGTGCTTTATTGTAAATTATGATATTTATAACCTAATGAACCTGATTCTTTATGATAAATGCTTAATGCTATAAAAAGTGTCTATGTTGGATTAAAAGTGATTACATGTCTAAGAACAGAGTTTGTCATCATCAAAAAGGGGGAATTTGTTGGATCAAGAAGCTGAATGGTTTTGAGGATTGACAAATGAACTCAGAGTTGAACCAGGTCCATCTCTGGGGACATAGACACGCAGAGCAATTGGCATGTGAGGTGATCACACACAAGAGATAAACACAATCAGTGATCTGAAGAGATATCTCCTGATCGAAAAGGGTTGCAAATTCATAGGAGATGGACTTCTTATTCAGTAAGGACAGAATGAAGATAGAAGAGGATCGAGGGAGTTGAGATCAACTAGAACTCTTCCACCTAGGAAGAGTTTCATCAGAATTCTAGTATATCTTCTCGACTACTGATCCTATATATTGTCAAGTGTTTTCACTGAACAGGTGCGCACAAACATAGAAGTGAAACAAGAATTGAGAGCAAAATTACCAAAGCAATTTTGCAAGCAGTTCGAGTGAGAATTCATGTGCGACTCAAAAGCTACTTGAACCAGCTAGAAGAACCAGTTCCATCTGTTATCTTTTAGTCTAGTTTATTTGTAGTAGACTATTACAAATTGTATCTTTCAGCTTTATCTAGAAGCAATTGTAATAGGTATTGAGTATTCAAGTTAGAGTTAACTTGGAGCTTGTCTCAAATAACTAGAGGCTAGTTTGCTACAAAGGGATTAGAGTTAGTCCTTAGGTTTACAAAAGAGTTTATTTTGTAAATGTTGTTTGGCTCATTGACTTAGTGAAGAGTTAGGGAAAACCCTACTGGGAAGTAGGTCATGATTTTTTCACCTTTTGAGCCAGGTGTTTTCCACGTAAAATTGTNCCCCCCCCCCTCTTGTGTGGTATTGACATGTAGAACATCACCCGACTAAATTGTTCTATGTTCATTATTGTTTCTATGACTACTAGGCCTTATTACTTTGTTGTTAAATATTATTTTAGTTGTTTTGGAAGAGTATCAGTTGTTTGGTTGGTTTCCTGGTGATATGGAAATGTGGTGCAACTCGATATTTGTTTTTACGATATATATATATATATATATATATAAAATTCTGCAAACTGTAGGAGTTGGAACACATAGAAGAACATGGTCCTTCTATAAGTAGTGCACGCGAAAGTTGGTCACCACACAAATCACCCCCCTCTTGTGTGGTATTGACGTGTAGAACATCACCCGACTTATCTTTCTATGTTCATTATTGTTTCTATGACTACTAGGCCTTATTACTTTGTTGTTAAATATTATT
>ML244805.1:6121-21969 GCA_005239495.1 Nicotiana undulata | reverse complement strand
AATCAACTACTAGGCCACCACTCTTCAATGGCCAGTACTACTCCTGGTGGAAAAACAGAATGAGAGACCATATCATTGGAGAATATTATGAGCTATGGGACATAGTCACTAATGGACCCCTGGCTACCATGAAGAATGTTGAAGGAGTAGATGTGCCAAAAACAAAAGCTGATTTCACTGTTGAGGACTTGAGAAAATGGGAGAAGAATGCCAAGGCCAAGAAGTGGCTTGTGTGTGGACTTGGTCCAGACGAGTACAACAAAATTCAAAGTTGTACTACTGCTAAGAAAATTTGGGATACTTTGCAAGTGTGATGATCCAAAAGGTCATCCCGTGTAATCCTAGCTAATTCTGTGTTTCGAGGCCATAAAAGCCTCCGTCTATCTTACCTCGATTTGCGTGCATATCCCGAGCGTGTAGCCGAGAAGCCGTTATATGAAAAACGGATAAAAACAATAATTTTGTGTTGAAATTTGGATAGAGTTGGCTTTAGTCAATATTTTTGGTAAGCGGACCCCGGACCCGTGATTTGACGGTCCCGGAGGGTCCATAAGAAAATATGGGACTTGGGCGTATGCCCGAAATCTAATTCCGGGGTCCCAAGTCCGAGAAATGAATCTTTAAAGAAAATTGTTCTCTGAAAAATATAAAGGTTTTTGAAAATAAAATTCTATGTGAAACCTATTATATCGGGCCCGTATTATGGTTCCGGAGCCCGTTACAGGTCTAATATAATATATTTTTCATGTTTGTGAAGTTTGGTAAGAAACGGAATCCGTTTGATGTGATTCGGACCTTAAATGCAAAAATTCAAGTTTAAGGAAGTTCTAAGAAATTTCATTGATTTTGAGGTTTAATTCGATGTTTATGATGTTATTTTGGGGATTTGATTACACGAATAAGTCCGTAGGATATTTTTGAAGTTGTGTGCATATTTGGTTTTCAGCCCCAAGGGCTCGGGTGAGTTTCAGGTAGGCGTCGGGGTGATTTAGGTTTAGAAAATAATCTGGTGTTGCTGCTGTTTTTGGTGTCCTGAGATTTACCCTTCGCGATCGCGGTGCAATTCACGCGATCGCGATGTTCATATGGCTGGGGGTGGAGAAATTACCCTACGCGAACGCATGGACTAGGTCGCGATCGCGGAGCCTGGGGGTAGTGCTCTACGCGACCGCGAGGGGCCTCACGCGATCGCGTAGTGTTAAAGGGATCTCGGGGTTGGGTAGCACACACTCTATGCGAATGCGATCGGTTGGTCGTGATCGCGAGGGTCATCGCCCAGTGAACTCTGCGATCGCACTCCCTTCTACGCGATCACGATGGTCTAGGTCTAGTACTCCACGCGATCGCAGGAGACCTGTCGCGATCGCGTAGGTCATTTTTGCCTAGTGATTTAAATTGTCCAAAACAGAACACTTACACGGGAATTCCACCATTTTTCCTTAAACCTCTTCTTCTCCACACCTCTTGGGTGATTTTTGAAGAACTTCTTCACCATAGCTTCATAGGTAAGTAATCCTAACCTCGTTTTCTTCAATATTTATCAACATTCATTAGATTCTAGGCCTAAAAACATGGAATTAAAGGTAGAAAATTGGGGGTTTGGGTAGAGTTAGGGCTTTTTGATTATTTGGGAATTTGACCTCTCTTTGGGGTCGGATTTCAAAACAAATTATATATTCGGGCTCGTGGGTGAATGGGTGATCGGATTTTAGTCCGAACCTCGTGTTTTGACCAAGCAGGCCCGGGGCCGATTTTTGGATTTTTGGGAAGAATGTTGGGAAATCTATAATTAAGCATTGGAATTGAATTGTTTAAGCATTTTTTGATGTTATTGGGTCAATTATGTCTAGATACGATTGATTTGGATTCAGGTTCGAAAGGAAAAGCGGTGCTAGAGGCTTGATTTGGATCCTTGGAGTCAAGATAAGTGTTTGGCCTAACCTTAGCTTGAGGGAATAGGTGTTGAGTCATATGTACTACGTGTTATTTCCATGTTCAATGTATAGGTGAGGTGACGAGTACCTATGCATTGTTGTCAAGCATGCCTGTGAGTCGATTTTTATGATATATGTGTTTTTCTTCGATATTTACTGTGTTATGGAGTAGATTTCATTTTGGAGGTTATGAAATTGTTGGAAATAATTGGTTGTGAACACTGTGGATTAATTGTTCGGTTGGGGATTATTTTGTTAAGTTATACACTTGAGCGAGATTGGTTATAGCTATGTCCCTTGCCGAGACGGTAATATTTCTGTTATTGTTCTCTTGCCGGGATGTTGTGACTTATGATTTATGTTGTTGATTTTTTCTTGCTAAACTGTTGTTCTTGATATTGTTTGGGTGAGGAAGAGTGTAAAGCACGAGGGGTGATGACGTGTATGAGAGTGTAAAGCACGAGGGGTGATGACGTGTATTTATTTATTGCATTGTGACGATGAGAGTGTAAAGCACGAAGGGTGATGCCGTTCCATGATATGATATTTAAAAGCACGAACGATCATGCCGTGCCATTTTTATTTAATTATTGCTTTGGTGAGGATGAGAGTAAAAGCACGAAGGGTGATGCCGTGCACTTGTTTTGGTGAGGATGAGAGTAAAGCACGAAGAGTGATGTCGTGCACTTGTTTGATCTATGTGGTTACTTCCTGTGGTTATGTTGATACGTAGATTGTTGCTTTGTTCTGTTATTTAGTAATTGTTTCCCCTTGTCCCCAACATGTTTTTCCCCGTTGTTGTACTTAATTGTTTACTTCCTGTCATTATTTTTGTTGTATATTATTGAATTGCACAGATATTTATTAGTTGTCGTGTCCTAGCCTCGTCACTACTTCGCTGAGGCTAGGCTCGGCACTTACTCAGTACATGAGGTCGGTTGTACTGATGCTACACTTGCACTTCTTTATGTTGTGCAGATTACGGTACCGGACCCGGTGGTCACTGATCGAGGGAGTATCCTTCAGTCCACAGGAGACACTGAGGTAGCCCTGCAGGCGTCCGCAGGCCTTGGCGTCACCTCCTATCTCATTCCTTTTTCTGTCTTTTCTTTGTATTTCTGAGACAGTTGTACTTGTTTATTTAGACCCATATTTTTAGTATTCTTATACAGTTCATGAAGTTGTGATACCAGTTATGGTGGTTTTACTAAGGTTTTTGTAATACTATTTATCATAAGTTGTAAGATTTCATAATTTCCGCACTCTTATTCATATTTAGTCTTGTTTATTACTTTTCTTTAAATGCCAAATAATAAGGAAATAAGTATATTAACCGAAACGTTGGCTTGTCTGGTGGGTTCAACGTTAGACGCCATCACGGTCCCGACGGTGGGATTTCGGGTCATGACAAGTTGGTATCAGAGCACTAGGTTGTCTAGGTCTCACAATTCACGGACAAACTTGGTAGAGTCTGAGGATCGGTACGGAGACGTCTGTACTTATCCCCTAGAGGCTGCAGAGTTAAGAATAACTTCACATCTTTTCTTCTCTGTCGTGCAATTTGAGTTCTAAATGCTAACTGAGTTTCTATTTTATTCTCTCGCAGATGGCGAGAACGCGTGCTTCCTCATCTATCGATCAACAGTCCGATCCTCCCATTGCAGCTCCTACTAGAGGCTGAGGTCGTGCTAGAGGCCGAGGCAGAGCCAGGGCTCAGCCCAGACCAGCAGCCCCAGTAGAGGATCCCCAGGTAGAGGTTGTTGAGGAGATTCCTACTCGGACAGTTCCCGTTGGACCAGCTCAGGTCCCAGAGGGGTTCATTGCCACCCCGGTACTTCAGGACGCTCTGGTCCGCTTAGTGGGCCTTATGGAGAGCGTGGATCAGGCCAGTCTACTTCCTACATCATCAGCCGTCTCTCAGGCTGGGTGAGGGGCCCAGACTCCTGCTACCCACACACTAGAGCAGTTAGCTTCTTAGTTCCAGACTCCAGCACCTCAGACAACTGGAGCAGCTCAGCCGGGTATTGTGGCACAGGCAGTTGAGGGAGCAGCTATGTCTGCCGATGCTTTGTGGAGATTGGATTGGTTCACCAAGTTATATCCTACTTCTTTTACTGGTGCGCCATCAAAGGATCCCAGGATTACTTGGACAGTTGCTATGAGGTTCTGCGGAACATGGGAATCGTAGAGACCAATAGGGTTGATTTTGCTACATTCCGTCTTTCTGGTACCGCCAAGACTTTGTGGAGGGACTATTGCTTGACCAGACCAGCTGGGTCTTCACCTTTGTCTTGGGCTCAATTCTCTGAGTTATTCTTGGGGAAGTTTCTTCCGATCACCTAGAGAGAGGACTATCGGAGGAAGTTTGAGCACCTCCAGCAGGGATTTATGACTGTTACACAGTATGAGACCAGGTTCATCACTTTCGCCCGACATGCTATCATGATATTCCCCACCGATCGAGAGAGGGTGAGGAGGTTTATTGAGGGGCTAGCTCAGACCTAGACCATACCAGTCGGCACTTCAGGTATCCCGCAGTGCACCACTAGCTCCTATCAATGCACCACCAGTTCCCGTTAGTGCACCGCCGCTTCAGAGCTTCCAGGGTGGTTATTCTGGTCGACAGGGACAGTTTCAGGGCCAGCAGTCTCAGCAGCAGAGGTCTTGTTACTGATGTGGTGTCCCAGGGCACATTACTATGTATTGCCCTCGAGCTTCTAGTGGTTCTCGGCATCAGGGTTCCCGTGCTATGATTCTCGCACCAGGTGAACCCCCACCCCCTCAGCCAGCTAGGGGTGGAGGTCGAGGTGCCATGGGTGGGGGGCAGACAGTTAGAGGTGGAGGACAGGTGTCACGACCCCAAATCCTAACAGGTCGTGATGGCGCCTTTGCTAATATCAACTCTCGAATCCCATCCACATTGGGCACGCAAATACAACCTTGCATCCTCATAACTCCGTCATCACCAATAGTAACATCTCTGGCATCACCTTGACGGACCTTGTCCTGGAGAACTAACAAGTGCCGGTCATCATACTGGCGTGCTCTAATCTGATCATAAAGAGAAGACCGGGAAGCCATGCTAGCTAATACCCGCGGAGGCTCTGAAAAATACAATCTCACCATATGACCCTATAAAGCCTGAACATCAAGTGCTAAAGGTTGCTCTGGTGCTGTAAGGTAAGCTAGACTCCCCAAGCTCTCGGCTCTGCGACTCAAAGCATCGGCCACTACATTGGCCTTCCCCGGATGATACAAAATAGTGAGATCATAATCCTTGAGAAGCTCCAACCACCTCCTCTGACGTAAATTCAAGTCCTTCTGCCTCATCAGATACTGCAAACTATGATGATCAGTGAAAATCTCACACTGCACTCCATACAAATAATGGCGCCAAATCTTTAAGGCATGAACAATGGCAGCTAACTCAAGGTCGTGCACTGGATAATTCTTCTCGTGCACCTTCAACTGTCTAGACGCGTAGGCAATCACCCTACCGTCCTGCATCAATACCGCTCCCAAGCCAACTCTAGAAGCATCATAGTAGACTTTATAAGAACCCGAACCAGTAGGCAAAACCAAAACCGGAGCTGTGGTCAATGCTACTTGAGCTTCTGAAAGCTCTCCTCACACTCATCAGACCATTTGTAACACCCCATACTTTAGACAAAGTCCCACATCGGCAAAACACAAGAGAGATGCTGGGTATATAAGTTAACAAGCCTTAGACCCTAGTGACGCATTTTAAACCCGTGAGGGCCTAGGACTAGAGTGGACAATATCACTAGCGGGGCTGGGCTATTATAGATGGTATCAGAGCCACTCTTGTGTCAGCCTTGCCAATGGTGGGTCAGAGGTCAACTGAGTTTAGGAAAATCCCGGTTAGGGGGGGCAAACCTCAGTGCTGAGTCTAGGCAAATCCCATGCGGTGGGGCAAACCTCAGCGAGGAAGCTGAGTCCATAAGAGGGAGTGTATGTAACACCCCAGACTTTAGACAAAGTCCCACATCGGCAAAACACAAGAGGGATGCTGGGTATATAAGTTAACAAGCCTTAGACCCTAGTGACGCATTTTAAACCCGTGAGGGCCTAGGCCCAAAGCGGACAATATCACTAGCGGGCTGGGTTGTTACATAAATGGAGCACCCTTCTGGGTCAATCTGGTCAAATGTGAAGCAATAGAAGAGAATCCTTCCACAAAGCGACGGTAATATCCCGCCAAACCAAGGAAACTCCGAATCTCTGTAGTTGAGGACGGTCTGGGACAACTCAGCACCGCCTCAATCTTCTTTGGATCAACCTGAGTACCCTCACTAGACACCACATGCCCCAAGAAAGCTACTGAACCAAGCCAAAGCTCACACTTGGAGAATTTTGCATAAAGCTTCTCCTCCCTCAACCTCTGCAATACAACTCTCAAATGTTGAGCATGATCCTCCTGGCTACGACAATAAACCAGGATGTCATCAAGGAAACGAAAGAATCAAGGTAAGGCTGAAACACGATGTTCATCAATTGCATGAACGCGACTGGGGCATTGGTCAGCCCAAATGACATAACTAGGAACTCATAATGACCATATCTGGTCCTGAAAGAAGTCCTCGGAATGTCAGAATCCCGAAACTTCAACTGATGATACCTGTACCTCAAGTCAATCTTAGAGAACACTCTAGCTCCCTCAAGCTGGTCGAACAAGTCATCAATACGGGCAAAGGATATCGGTTCTTCACCGTAACCTTATTCAGCTGCCTATAATCAATACACATGCACATGGAGCCATCTTTCTTTTTCACAAACAACACTGGTACACCCCAAGGTGACACACTAGGCCGAATGAACCCCTTATCTAAGAGTTCCTGAAGTTGCTCTTTCAATTCTTTCAACTCCGGTGGGGCCATACGATAAGGTGGAGTAGAGATAGGTTGGGTGCCCGGCACCAAGTAATACCAAAATCAACATCCCTGTCATAGGGCATGCCTGGCAGGTGTGTAGGAAATACGTCTGGAAAATCACGGACCACGGGAACAGAATCAACAGAAGGAGTCTCACTACTAACATCCCTCACATAAGCAAGATAAGACTCACACCCTTTCCCAACCATACGCTAAGCCTTCATATAAGAAATCACTCTCCTAGGCACATGCTTTATAGACCCTCTCCACTCAACTCTCGGAACTCCGGGCATAGCTAAGGTCACGGTCTTAGCGTGAAATCAAGAATATCATGACATGGGGATAACCAATCCATGACTAGAATCACATCAAAATCAACCATACTGAGTAACATCAAGTCTACTCGGGTTTCTAGACCCCCAATATATATAACACACAATCGGTACACACGGTCCACAACAATAGTATCTCCCACCGGAGTCAAAACATGAACAGACGTAACTAAAGACTCACGGGGCATATTCAGAAAGTGAGAAAAATATGACGAGACATAAGAGCATGTGGAACCATGGTCAAATAAAGCCAAAGCATCACTGTGACAAACTGAGATAGTATCTGTAATCACCGCATCTAAGGCCATAGCATCAGGCCTAGCCGGAAGTGCATAAATACGACGGGGACACTGCATCCACCCATGACCAAACTCTCCATACTCAAAAAAACCACCTGGAGTTGGAGATGGGGACTGAAGAGAACCCATGCCACCATGATAACCACCGGATGCACCATGCATAGAAGAGCCCTGAAATGATGATGCTCGGGAGGAGCTCTGGGCTGGAAGGGAACTAAAAGTTGAACGTCCCTGATGAGAACTGTGGGGACCCTGCCCCGAAGATGCACCACTATAAGGTGGGCGAGCTGGCTGTGGAGGTCTAAATGGACGACCTCTGCAATGTTGTAACTGCCCTCTGGAAGGGGAACCACTGAAGCTACCTGATCCCCGAGGCCTCTTGGCCTCCCTCTCCTCACGCTCCTGCCTATGAACCGATTCAATGTCTCGAGCAATGTCAACAACCTGCTCAAATGTAGCTCCAGACACTCTCTCTATGGTCATCAAAATGCAAAGCTGATACGTGAGACCATCTACAAACCTCCTGATCCTCTCCCTGTCAGTAGGGACTAACTCAGAAGCATGTCTAGCCAACTCGGAAAACCTCATCTCGTACTGAGTAACTGACAACTCTCCTTGGCGCAGCTGCTCAAACTGCCTGCGTTGCTCTTCTTTGTGGGACTGAGGAACATACTTCTCCAAAAAGATCGTGGAGAACTGCTGCCAGGTAAGGGGTGCTGAACCAACCGGCCTACGTCTCTCAAATGCCTCCCACCAAGTGAAAGCAGCACCAGTAAACTGAAATGTAGCAAACGAGACCCCACTGGTCTCTAGAATACCAGCACTACGGAGTATCCTCTAGCACTTATCCAGAAATCCTTGGGCATCATCACCCTCTATGCCGCTGAAAGTCGGAGGCTGAAGTCTACTGAACCTCTCCAGCCTACGCTGCTCATCTCGGGCATAGATGGGACTACATAGTCTTGAACTGGGGCAACCGGCTGGGCTGGGACTGCCCCTGATGCCTGAATACCATGTACAACCTGCTCAAGTGTCCGGGCAGCTGGAGTCTGAATGCCTCCCCTGGCCTGAGCTGCAGTGGCAGTAGTAGACATAGCAACTGCCTGAGCCAAGCTGGTGCATACTGTCAGTATCTGAGCTAGGGTCTCCTGAAGACCCAGAATGACAATAGGCACTATCGGTGCCTGAGCCTGTCCCGCTGGAGCACCCTCGATGGGAACCTGCTCCTGAATAGTAGGGTGATCCACTGGTACTGTCCCAGTTGCTGCACGGGCTGGTCCCCTAACTCCACCACGGCCTTGACCCCTTGTGGGTCTGGCTGGTGTCTGGTCACTCAGATCGGTAGCGCGTATCCTCACCATCTATGAGAGAATGAAACAACAATAGTTTAGATTTCAAGAACCAATAGAATGGAACGAAAGAGTTCAATAAAATGAGATTTTTCCTAAGAGTTCTGTAGCCTGTCGAAGATAAGTACAGACGTCTCTGTACCGATCCGCAAGACTCTACTAAACCTGCTCATGACCGTTGAGTCCTATGTAACCTAGAGCTCTAATACCAACTTTTCACGACCCCAAATCCTAACAGATCGTGATGGAGCCTATCGTGGAACTAGGCTAGCCAACCATCACATAATCACACATTTATTTTAATAAATATTCTCAAATCATTAATAATCAGCAAAATGAGCATACAAATTCCTCTAAGTCTTACGAAAGCATAATAAAAACTAACAGTCTAAACAAATCCCCCAAGACTTGAGTCAACCGATCACGAGCACTTAAGAAATAAACTAACTCTGCTAATGTCGTAAACAATGTCTAGGAATGAAATACTAGTACTAAATAAGGAAGGGAAATGGAGAAGCTGTGGACGCTAGACAGCTACCTCAAAATCCCAAAGCTGATGATGAACGAAACTCGGATGACCACTACTCCGAACCAGTACCTAGATCTGCACACAGAGGTGCAGGGAGTAATGATGAATACGCCAACTCAGTAGTAATGAAAATAAATCACAGTCTGAAGAATAAGAAACACACAGCACAATTACACCAATCCACAAAAACAGTAAAAATGCCAAGTCTCAATAAAGTATACGTAAGTTCAAAAACCTGTTTCCGTAAAAATCCTTGAAACAAGTATAATTTCAATATATCTCGGTAAAACTCTAAAAATATTAGTATGAAAGAATGAAGTGAATCATAGTTTAAAACTCAGTAAAATATCAGCATAAAACTGCCCCTCAGGCCATAATCATCACTCATAACAATTTCCCTCATCACCTCACAGTCACTCAGAATCAGCCCCTCAGGCAACCTCAGTGTCACTCATGCCTCCCAATCACTCAACAGTCATCACTCGGCACTCGCGCTCAGTAGGTACCTGTGCTCACTGGGGTGTGTACAGACTCCGGAGAGGCTCCTACAGCCCAAGCTCTATAAACAAGCCAAATCATGGCATCAGTCACTCTCAGGCACTCGGCCTCCCTCATATTATAACATCCTCACAATATAGGCTCTCTCGACCTCACTCAGTCTGACACTCACAACATGCCGCTCGGGCCATAATAAAACGGGGTTCTCGACCCAAAACAGTATTTCATTTCAAGAAATAGTAATATCATCAAATAGGAGTGTCAACAATTTCACAAGAAAGACTGAGTGTAAAATCATAGTTTCAAAATAGTGAGAATATCAGTGAAATATCCCCCAAGGGGTTAAAACAGAACAACCCTAGACCCCAAACATGGCTTACAAGACAAATATATCAAATCATAGTAATACTATGAACATAGGCTTTAAAATCAGTTTCGCAACTCAATAGTTGCCTAAAAAGGAACATTTTTTCAAATCTCCAGTTCGTGCACGCCCCACACTCGTCATCCAGTGTGTGCGTCACTCCAAATCCATGAAAGGATGTAAAGTCCGGGGTTTCATACCCTCAGTACAGGATTTAAAGACATTACTTACCTCAAACTAGCCCGCAAAGCTATTCCGCAACACGCTTGCCTCTCGAATCAACTTCCGAGTGCTCCAAATCTATAAAGATCATATTTTTTTTCTCATCAAATTATGCTAAGGGAATGAATTCCAATTGAAAAATATCAATTTTAGCACAAAACCTGAAATTAGCCAAAACCCGACCCCCCGGCCCGCATCTCAGAACTCGACAAATTTTATACCAAAACGATCTCTGAAATCGGAGTCCTTTTGACCCCTCAAATCATCCCTAAATGGTCTCATAATCTCAAGCCCTAACTTCATCTTTTTCTAATGATTTTCCCCAATTAAACAATGTTAATTTAGTCCTTAGTCACATATAATCGAGTTATAGGGTCCAAAATCCTTACCTCAATGACGAACCAACGTTTTCCCTCTTCAAAATAGCCCCAAAAGCTCTATTCCCGTTCAAAAATGGTGGAAAAGTGGGCAAAGGTCGCTGAGGGTTTAATTATATTTACCCAATCCCTTATTCGTCGCGATCGCGGGACCCACTTCGCGAACGCGAAGCACAAATTTCCCAGCTGCCAAAATTACTCTCTGCGATCGCAAACTTAACCACACGATCGCGGAGCTCCTGTTCCTTGACCACTGTGATCGCGAGCCCCCTCACGCGATCGCGAAGGACAATTACACCTCCTCACGCGCCCCTCATTTACACTACGTGATCGCAAAAAGCTCCATGTGATCGCACAGTTCTACCTGCCCAAGCTCTGCGATCGCAAACCTTTTTACGTGATGGCATAAACAAACTTTGCCTGACTCAAACTTTTACTCTACGTGATCGCATCTATTGCCATGCGATCGCGATGAACAATTCACTACTGTGTTAACACCAGAAAACCAGCATTTTTCCTAAGTCCAAAAGTGCCCGTTTGAGCATCCGAAATACACCCGAGGACCTCGGGACCTCAACCAAACCTACCAACATATCCCATAACATCATTCAAACTTAGTCGAGACTTCGAAACACCAAAAACAACATCAAAACACCAAAATCACATTGAATTCAAGCCTAAGAACTTTTAAATTTCTAAAATCCACCAACGATGTCGAAACTATCCAAAACATATCCGATTGACCTGAAATTTTGTACACATATCCAAAATGACATTACGAACCTGTTCCAACTTCCGGAATTCCATTCCTACCCCGATAGCATATTTTCCTCTGCCGACCGTAAATCACCAAAAACTAACTTTTGCCAATTCAAGCCTAAATCTACATCGGTCATCACAAAAATATTCTGAACACACTCCTAAGTCCCAAATCACCTAACGAAGTTATTCGAACCATAAAATCCGCATTCCGAGGTCATTTACCAATAAGTCATTTCTTACTGACCTTTCCAACTATAAGGCTATTTTTAGAGACTAAATGACTCAATTCTCACTATAACCATTCTGAACCCGAGCCAACCGAATCTAACACATCATAAATAGTATAACCAACCTATGACAAGGCAATAACAATAAATATCATGCAGATTCTACGTAACGACCGACCGGGTCATTACAACAGGCTATGAGAGGTAGAGGTCAGCCCGGAGTAGGACGACCCAGAGATGTTCAGGTTGGAGGGGCTCTGCCCCGATGCTATGCTATTCCTGCTAGGCCTGAGGCTGAGGCCTCTGATGCAGTCATTACAGGTATGGTTTCAGTTTGCAGCATAGATGCTTTGATTTTATTTGATCCGGGGTCTACATTCTCCTATGTGTTTTCATATTTTTCTCCTTATCTGATTATGCCCCGTGATTCCCTCAGTACTCCTGTATATGTATCTACACCGGTGGGTGATTCTATTGTGGTAGATCGAGTCTACCGTTCATTCTTAGTTGTTATTGGTGATCTAGAGACTCATGTAGATCTCTTGCTTCTTGATATGGTTGATTTCGATGTCATCTTGGGGATGGATTGGTTATCTCCCTACCATGCTATTCTGAACTGTCATGCCAAGATTGTGACCTTGTCCTTATCGGGAGTACCTCGATTGGAGTGGAGAGGGACTCCTAGTCATTCTTCCGGTAGAGTTATTTCATATATGAAGGCTCGGTGCATGGTCGAGAAGGGTTGTTTGGCCTATGTTCGTGATTCTAGTGCCGAGGTTCCTCTTATGGAGTCTGTGCTCATTGTTCGTGAGTTTCCAGAATACCGTGCTGACCTGCCGGGTATGCCACCCGACAGGGATATTGACTTTTGCATTGAGTTGGCTCCGGGCACTCAGCCCATTTCTACTCCGCCATGTCGTATGGCCCCGCCAGAGCAGAAGGAGTTGAAGGATCAGATACATGACTTGCTTGATAAAGGCTTCATTAGGCCTAGTGTTTCTCCTTGGGGTGCCCCAGTGTTATTTGTTAAGAAGAAAGATGGCTCGATGAGGATGTGTATTGACTACCGGCAATTGAACAAGGTTACTATCAACAATAAGTATCATCTGCCGATGATTGATGATTTATTCGACCAGCTTCAGGGTGCTACAGTGTTTTCCAAGATTGATTTGAGATCTGGCTACCATCAGTTGAGGATTAGGGCATCCGATGTCCCTAAGACAGCTTTCCGCACTCGGTATGGGCATTATGAGTTCTTGGTGATGTCATTTGGGTTGACAAATGCCCCCGCTGCTTTTATGGAGTTGATGAACCGAGTGTTCAATCCCTATTTGGATTCCTTCGTGATTGTTTTCATTGATGATATTTTGATTTACTCTCGCAGCCGAGAGGAGCATGAGCAGCACCTTCGAGTCGTCCTCCAGACACTGAAGGATTGTCAGTTGTATGCCAAATTTTCTAAATGTGAGTTCTAGTTGAGTTCTGTCACGACCCAAATCCTAATTCGGGTCGCGATGGCGCCCAACAACGGGGTTAGGCAAGCCAATATAGAAAACACTAGATCATATCCCCTTGCCCGTCTGATCTAAACATGTCGGAAATTACCAATTTTAAACAATTAACATAATGCTAGCATGATACGACACAAACATCATAAAAAAAATATGAAGGCACAGGGCCAAACCGAAGCACATATATAGATACACAGCCCAAACCCAAAATACAAACTGCGTGTGTGCCAGGAACTAGTGTCACGAGTGTCACGGGCAACTACCGAATATACAATAACTACAATATACACAGAGTCTCAGTCTGAATGAAATAGACAGAGAATATAACAAAAGAAACTCCAGGGTGCTGCTAGGAAGTCGCCGGGAAAGCAGCTCACCGTGAAGTATGACCACACTATCAATATCTAGCACCTGCCTGATAATCAGACGTACCAGCCTCCGAACCTGTACAGTCAAGTACAGAAAAGAAAAGCAAGTGCAGCACGAGTACATAAATAAATATGTACCCAGTGAGTATCCCGTCTAATCTCGAAGAAGTAGTGACGAGAGGTCGACTCGATACTCACTAAGGTCCAACAGTGATAATAATAGACAGGATATAAGGAAAGCAGTAAGCATGTAAGACAAATAAACATCGAAATGCATCAATATGAGGTATCCAAATACGGTTGAAATCAAGCAAGTCTTGTATCCGCCGTGGCGTACGGCCCGGTCCCATAGTGTAATCACTCTCATCACTCCGCCGTGGCGTACGGCCCGATCCCATAGTGTAATCACTCTCATCACTCCGCCGTGATGTACGACCCGATCCCATAGTGTAATCACTCTCATCACTCCGTCGTGGCGTACGGCCCGATCCCATAGTGTAATCACTCTCATCACTCCGTCGTGGCGTACGGCCCGATCCCATAGTGTAAAACAAGAGAAATGGAAACAAGTCAAGTACCACTATCCTTTAGATGAAACATCACCAATCACAACAGAAGCACATAGCATATTTACATTACGACAGGGGAAAACAATGAACATGATGTGGCCTAACTACCCGGACAAAGCAATAATAGCCAATACGTACGGATTCTCGTCACCTGGTGCGTACGTAGCCCCCAAACAAGTACACATAGAATTTAAAGTTACCTAGGGGGGACAATTCCCTCTTACAAGGCCAGAAAGGAGACTCACCTCGTGACGATATCACCCCTCGGATCAAGGATGCGCTCGAATCTCCGAAATTTACTCTCGATGGCTCACAACTAGCCAAACATGGTATAATTGATTCAATTTCAGTTCCAAGAAGGAGAATTAACAAGAAATCCTAAAATTAAGCGCTTTGAAGGTTTTTTTGGAATTTCGACCCCGGGCCCACACGTTCGAATTTCGAAAATTCTTGAAGGAATCAATTACCCGGAGTCTAAGGATCATAATTATGCAAGTCCTTGCTAGAATTCATGGCAAAAATGAGTAATTCATAATTTCCCAAAATCCCTAAATTTCTATCAATTTCTATGAATTTTTAGGATAATTAGAAGGGAATTTCATTAGGAATTGATGTTAAAATCATGAAAACTAAGGAATTAACTTACCTTGATGACAATGGTGGAACACCCTCTTGAAATGCTCTCAAAACCTTGAGGAGGAAGATGAAAATGGAGGAAAACTGGGCTGGGCCCCGTATTAAAATACACTGCCCAGCTGCTTGTGCTATGCGATCGCAGCTGGGCTAGTGCGTTCGCACAGGGAAATTGCCCAGGGCCCTCAAGAAGCATAGTGCGATCGCAGCTGAAGGATGGCGATCGCAGAGAGTAGCAGGCAGGGGGGGGGTAGACAGCTTTGTGCGATCGCGGGGGGTGAGGGCTGCGATCGCGGAGAACAAAAAGGGCTCAGTCAAAGCATACCCTGTGCAATCGCACAGGTCATTCTCCCACCCCAGGTCCAACCTCTTGTGCGATTGCAGCTTATTGCCTGCAAACGCACTGAAGAAAACCAGACAGAAAATTCTGGTGTTTTGGAATTAACTCCGAGGGGTCCGAAACTCACCCGAGCCCCCTCGGGACCCGTTCAAAGACACCAACAAGTCTGTATTCATGATACGGACTCGCTCGAACTTCCGGAACATGAAAAACAACAACGAACTCAAAATTCAACCCCAAAACCAAATTGAATCAACTTAAGAACTTAAGAAATTCTAGAATTCACTACAATGCGCCGAACGGGTTTATACTACTCGGAATGACTTCAAATTTTGCAGACAAGTCATAAATGACATAACGGAACTATTCCCGGTCTCAAAATTGCATTAGGACCTCGGTAGCATAAAATCACATTCCAAACCAAATTTCAAGTTCTATGAAAATCCTCAAAACTTCACTAACTCTAAATTTCCCATTTTGATCCGAAACCCGTCAAATCAAGTCCGTTTCTTACCAAATTTCACAGATAACTTAAATAATACATATTGAACCTGTTCCGGGCTACGGACCCATAATATGGGCCCGACAACACAGGTTTCACATCAAGGTTCATTTTCATAAGCCTTTATTATTTTCAGAAAA
>ML244804.1:35126-70815 GCA_005239495.1 Nicotiana undulata | reverse complement strand
TTCTACTTAAAAGGTTGAAGAAAGACTGAACTAATTAAAACACTAATCAAATGGTATTGTATTGCTGCAGATTGCAACAGCATTGCTGCAGATTGCAGAAGGCCGCACAATTAGAATAATCGATTCGAACAAAACAATAACCAAATTTCTAAAGATCGATAATCGATTAGTCAAAAACAAACACAATTAGAATAATCGATTCGAACAAAACAATAACCAAATTTCTAAAGATCGATAATCGATTAGTCAAAAACAAACAAAATTAGAATAATCGATTCGAACAAAACAATAACCAAATTTCTAAAAATTGAAAGAACCCATTTGGAGAAAGAGAATTACCAGATCTATGGGAGAAAGGAGGGATTTTGAGTGAAGAAAGTTGAACGGAAATAACTCGAGTTTGACCGGCGAGGCGGCGAATGGCGATGAAACTGGACTCTGAGTCTCTGACTCTGACTGACCGGCGAGCACGAGTAAGACGACTGAAGAGGAAGTGAGGAACGGTGGCCGGCGGGTAGTAGTATGACTGTCTTACACTCTTACTCGATTCTGTATAGGGAGGACTGAGGAGTAGGTCTGACGGTCTGAGAAGAGGAATTAGGATTTAGGAAATGAGGGATTAGGGATTACTGCTTACTGGTTAGGCCGTTAGGATAAAGTAGGGGTGTGGGCCGTGGGGTAAATCGTAAAAGTAATATATAATAAGGGTATAATTGTCATTTTACTATATCTTATCGGTTTATCGATAAACTGATAACCGGATTGGGCAAAATCGAAATCGAAATCGATAACTCGATAAGAAAATTTTCGAAATCGAAATCGAAATCGATAAACCGATAAACCGATAAACCGATAAACCGATATCAATAAACCGATAAGAAATAATCGATTCGATTTATCGATAAATCGATTCGAATGCACACCCCTACATTTAACCCTCGCTTCCCGCATTTTGTCTTCTATGGGAGCCACACCACCTTTTGTTTGAATATCTTTATTGCTAATCTTATCCAACCTAGTGTGCGTGTACATCCATCTCAACATACTCAGTTCTGCTATTTTCATCTTCTAGTATCTTGACTGACCAATACTCTACCCCATATAACATGGGCGGTCTAACAACCGCTCTATAGAACCTGCCTTTAAGTTCTGGGGGCACCTTTTTTCACACAAAACGCCAGATGGTAGATGCTAACCTCCATTTCATCCATCCTGCCCCTATACATTGTGTGACCTTCTCGTTAATCTCCCCGTTCCCCTAGATAATCGGCCCAAGGTACTTAAAACTTCCTTTTTTGGGGATGACTTGTGAATCAAGCCTCGTGTCCCTGTCAGCTCCTCCCGTCGCGACGCTGAACTTGCACTCCAAGTGCTTTGTCTTAGTCCTGTTCAACTTGAAACCCTTAGACTCAAGGGTCTGTCTCCAAACCTCCAGCCTCTCGTCAACACCGCTGTCACGCCTCGAGCTCGGGGAACGCGACCGCCGCTCAACCGAGATACCCCGGTCAAGCAATCCTACTTGATGCTTTCTACCCAACCTTACCCATGAACAATATAAGCGTTCGTAGTTATGAGGGAAAATGTGATTGACAAATACCAACACTTCTAGTTCATTACCCAACATCGAACACCACCCACATCATGTCTACGAAGCCTCTAAGTATAACAGAAGAGTAGTATGGTAGTGCTGGCGACAAGGTTCTAGCTATACCTCAAAACACAACGTGCAAAATCAAATGTCATAGGGCCTCGAAGTAGAATAGGGCTCACCGCGTTTGCTGAGTAGAGGGTAACTGCTAACGAGATACAAAGCTGCCTGCTGACGAACCACCTGCATCCATTAAAGATGCAGCACCCCCGGCAAAAAGGGCGTTAGTACATATGGAATAGTACTAATATGTAAAGCTAAATACCCTCTCATGAAATAGCATAACAATATAAAAAGAGAATAATCATGAAAAGCAACAAGGTAAAACCAATGGTGTCCAAATGCCAAGGTAAAACTTACCAATTTTCAAAATACAAAAATAATACTTTTGGTTGGGAGATCATTAGCCTCCGATCATCACACCATGTACGAGGCATGGAGTCCGATCACAAACTCGATAGGCTGAGCCATCTCTCCACGAATCAATGTGGATTGACATGGTGATGCAGAAAAAAAGGTGTTACCAAGAGTGAGGAACCACCATGCGCGCGACATGGTGTCTTACCCGATCGGCTAGGTCGTCTCCCCACATATGCGGTGTGAGTCGACATCAAATCCAGGGCTATCAACAATCTCATCCCAATCAAGGGGAATAATCTCAACACATCAGTCTCATCCCAATTAAGGGAATAATCACAATCCACTCCTACACAGGCACGTGTAGTTTCGGGTGTGGGCTGTTACGACCCACCTTTCCTCAGCTCGCTAATGATACTCCAAAAAACATTTTTGTATGCAAAGGAACCATAAATACAATTGCATTCATCTCATGACCTTTCATACCATATATAACTTCATTAGTACTTTCAACCACTCAGAACATCATTGTTTCATTGGCTCTCTTGGCCATACATAGAGTTATTTATTCAAGGCACGATGACCGTATTTCATATTTAACACTTTCACTTCTTTACTTTCAATGACCATGATCTTAAACATCTAACATATAGAACATTCCGGAAATCATAGCTTTAAATTCCTTAGTAATGAAAGCTTTAAACACAATGGATTTCTTTCTAAAGAAGTGGAGCAAAATGATTGGCAATCGAAGCACAAGTTAAAATCATAAACGAATGATCCAACATTTATTTTGAAATACTTCTCTCAAATGGCATTGCACAGTTTCAACTCATGAGTAAATTAGAACTCAAAACACATTGGAAATACTTACAAAGGAGAGCACGATGATTTACGATTGAAACATGCATTCAAATCATATGCATTAGTCAAAACAACGATATTTGAACATTTTCCCACTAAGGGGAGCATAATATGATAAGGGAAGTTTGAACATGACTTGAGTACATAAGCTTTTAAGCAAATCTATTTTCAGAATCAATTTGGAACAGTTGGAACGAGAGTTAGAACAAACCGTATTTAGAATTTCCGAGGAACTCATGGATTCCAATTCTAGAAAGGGAGTTTAGCCAACATACGTTGCTTGCCTTCCTTAGGTTACTACAACGTCCCAATACTTCTAGCAATTTCAATCTATAGGAAAATAAGGAAAATCAAATACTAATTAGAAGGATTCTCATGATATAGGTCTCTTGGGAATTTTGTCAAACACCTACTATGCAAAATCGGCTACAAAACTCTACAATAGAAATCCCTTCCTCCCTCAACCAATTTCATCAAGAAACTACCCAAAATAGTTTAACAACCCCACATACTACCTCTTATTGGCACATGCATGGCCTATCTCCAACCCCACAACATACTTAGGTCCATAACTTCTTGCATGAAAACTTAGGAGAAGGACTTACCCTGATAGATGATGGTTTAGTGAGTGGCTTCCATGATTCTTGAAGATTGGGGCAAGAATGGATGATTAGAATTGCTAGGTCTTCTCCCTCTCTCTCTAAGATACTCTCCTCTCTCTAAAACATCAGATTTTTTCCTTCATAACGAGCCCCAATGGCTTTTAATCAAAATGGGATCGGGTTATAAAAATAGAAAATTGAGCCTCCAAACTCAACTCTGTGGTCGCAGAGTGGACCGCAAAATAGGTATGTGGCTCGCAAAATGGAACGCAAAAATGGTCCCAAAAACTGGCCTGGCCTGGCCCGGTCAAGTCTGACCGCAGACCAGTTATGCGGCTGTGAAATGGATAGCAAAATCACCCTCTGAAATTTTTCATACAAAATCTGCGACGGAAGTGTGGACCGCGAAACGATTATGCGGTCGCATAATGGGCCGCACAATGATTTTCAAAATTCAATTGTTTTTCTGCTCAACTCCGCGATGAGTATGCGGCCCGCGGCCCGCAGAATTGATCTGCTGTCGCGAAACTGACTGCAGAACTACCTCCTTTTGCAAAATTTTTCCCCAACTCCTCAATGCATTCTTTAGTCCAAAAAGTCCGTATCCGGCAACCTTGCGAGCACGTTAGCCTATCTCGGCACCACAAAACATTAAATTCCTCGGCGAAACTTTACAAGGCCTTACAACCGCCTCGCGTCTCATCAATTAGAACAATATCATTAGCAAATGGCATATAACATGGCACCTCCCCTTGATATGGTGCGTCAACGCGTCCATCGCCAAGGCAAATAAGAAAGGGTTGAGCGCAGATCCTTGGTGTAACCTCATAACCACCGGAAAATGCTTCGAGTCTCCTCCTATTGTCCTAACCCGAGTCTTGACTCCATCGTACCTGTCCTTAATCAAACTAATGTGTGCTACCGGAACACCTTTTACCTCCAAGCGTATCCAAAGAACCTCCCTTGGGACCTTGTCTTATGCTTTCTCCTGGTCAATAAACACCATGTGCAGACCCTTCTTCCTATCCCTGTATTGTTTCACCAACCTCCTGATAAGATGGATAGCTTCTGTAGTTGAACGACCATGAATCCGAATTGGCTCTCGGATATAGACACCGACCTCCTCACCCTCATTTGCTCAGCTTTATGAAGTGTGATAGTGTTGTGTTTTTCTCTCCTTTGCTTATCGAGCTCATACATCTTACAGGGACCATGGAGATATGTCATCAAAAAAATATCGTCATGATAAACGTGTGTATCTCGGAGCTCTTAAATTTGTCCCTCATGCTGTTTACAAACTTCTTGAGAACATGCCTATGCCGTGGGAACAGGTACTTCCTACTGTCTTCCTGATTGTTTTATTTTGACATATCGTGCCGTGTCTTGTTCTAGTAGTTGAATCCACATTTCGTTCTGTAATGCTTTTGTTTTAACAGGTTCGAGATGTGAAAATCCTGTACCATATTACTGGTGCTATTACATTTGTTAATGAGATACCATGGGTTGTTGAACCTATATATCTGGCTCAGGTATGCTACTGGACCCCTGATTTGGTTTCTTTCTAACTCCACTAAACGATATGTTTTGGACTGATTCATAATCATGAAATCTGCAGTGGGGCACTATGTGGATCATGATGAGGAGGGAGAAGAGAGACCGGCGGCATTTCAAGAGAATGCGTTTTCCTCCTTTTGACGATGAGGAGCCTCCGTTAGATTATGCTGATAATCTTTTGGATGTTGATCCGTTGGAGCCAATCCAGTTGGAGTTGGATGAAGAAGAAGATTCAGCTGTTTGTAACTGGTTTTATGACCATAAGCCACTGGTGAAAACAAAGCTTATTAATGGTCCTAGTTACCGCAGGTGGCATTTGTCCCTCCCTATAATGGCTACACTTCACCGGCTGGCTGGACAGCTGCTTTCAGATCTGACTGATCGCAATTACTTCTACTTATTTGATATGGAGTCCTTTTTCACTGCTAAAGCATTGAATATGTGCATACCTGGTAAGGGATATGCTCAATTGAGTCGTTAGTTATATGTTTCCGTCTTCTTAGCTATTTGGTGTGGCTATAAAATGCTAGTGGTCTGAACTGCTTCAGCTTGCCTAGCTGAAGATCAGTATCCTCGTATTAAATTCTAAGTTTTCTTTTTCTGCCTAGTATCTGCATAATCTTATCGAGAAGGTATACCTGAGTGCTAGGTAGTTCAGGAACCAATTATGATATGGTGAGTTCTCCATCTGTTCAGTATTTGTTTGGGTATTTCCATGTTCGCCCTGCATATTTGGCTATCCTCTCCTAATTTAGGTAATGTGTGACATTCCAACAGGATCGCCTTCTAGCATCACTTTTTGTCCATTTTTTCCTGGCCTTGGGTGGCCGGATTAGGGAATAAATTTTCATGGTATGTGTTGAGGCGTAGTTATTTTTGTTGTATTGAATCTTCATGGTTGGTGGACTGTTTCCATTAAGAAGCTTCTTTTCTGCTGCAGGTGGGCCCAAGTTTGAACCTTTGTATCGTGACATGGAGAAAGGAGATGAAGACTGGAATGAGTTTAATGATATCAACAAATTGATCATCAGGTCACCGCTGAGGACAGAGTACAGAATTGCCTTCCCTCACCTCTATAACAACAGACCAAGAAAGGTGAAGCTTGGTATATATCACACTCCGATGATCATGTACATAAAAACAGAGGATCCAGATCTACCTGCTTTCTATTATGATCCGCTTATACATCCCATAGTCACCAAGGACCGGCGAGAGAAGAAGGTTCATGAGGATGACGATGATGATGACTTCACCTTGCCTGAGGTTGTTGAGCCATTGCTGAATGAGACTCCAATCTATACTGATACTACTGCTGCTGGTATTTCCCTGTTGTTTGCCCCACGCCCATTTAACATGAGATCTGGTCGGACAAGACGTGCTGAAGATATACCCCTTGTGTCAGATTGGTTTAAGGAGCATTGGTACGGTTCCATCTTCACTTTTACTTTTGTTGTAGCAAGCTAATCTTTATACCGTAAATGTATCTAACTATCTATTTTGATTTCCTCCAGTCCTCCATCATATCCTGTCAAGGTGCGTGTCAGTTATCAGAAGTTATTGAAATGTTTTGTGTTGAATGAGCTGCATCACAGACCTCCCAAGGCCCAGAAGAAGAAGCATCTCTTCCGCTCACTTCAAGCCACAAAATTTTTCCAAACCACAGAACTTGATTGGGCTGAAGCTGGTCTCCAAGTTTGCAAGCAGGGATACAATATGCTGAATCTCTTGATCCATAGGAAAAACCTGAATTATCTTCACCTTGATTACAATTTTAATTTGAAGCCTGTTAAGACACTAACTACAAAGGAACGTAAGAAATCCCGGTTTGGTAATGCTTTCCACCTTTGTCGTGAAATTCTCCGTTTGACAAAGTTAGTTGTTGATGCCAATGTTCAGTTCCGTCTGGGAAATGTTGACGCATTTCAGCTGGCAGATGGCTTGCAATACATTTTTTCACATGTGGGTCAGTTGACGGGTATGTACCGTTACAAGTACAGGCTTATGAGGCAGATTCGAATGTGTAAGGATTTGAAACATTTGATCTATTATCGATTCAATACTGGGCCAGTTGGAAAAGGTCCTGGTTGTGGTTTCTGGGCACCTATGTGGAGGGTGTGGTTATTCTTCCTTCGTGGTATAGTGCCTCTTTTGGAACGATGGTTAGGAAATTTATTGGCGAGGCAATTTGAGGGTCGCCATTCAAAGGGGGTGGCCAAAACTGTCACAAAGCAACGTGTTGAAAGTCACTTTGACTTGGAGCTCCGTGCTGCAGTAATGCATGATGTCCTTGATGCTATGCCAGGTGATAATCTTCTATTATTGATTGTCCGTCTTTCTTGGGATGCTTTCTTTTCTTTATATTACTCGAACCAAATCTTTTTGCTAATATAGTGCCTCTTTACTTTAGAGGGTATCAAGCAAAATAAAGCGAGAACCATTTTGCAGCATCTAAGTGAAGCATGGCGTTGTTGGAAGGCAAATATTCCTTGGAAGGTACTATTCTTCTCCTTTTCCCCTCTTCTGTAACAATGAGTTTCGCTTTAGACTACACATCTATTTAATTAATTCTTTTGGCTATTTGTTTTATTAGGTCCCAGGTTTGCCTGTTCCTATTGAGAACATGATTCTCCGCTATGTCAAATCAAAAGCTGATTGGTGGACAAATGTTGCTCACTACAACCGTGAACGTATAAGAAGAGGAGCAACTGTTGACAAGACTGTGTGTCGTAAAAACCTTGGAAGATTGACTCGCCTTTGGCTGAAGGCTGAACAGGTGAGCTTTACTGATCTTATCTGTGGGTTTTCTTTTACTCAAAAAATTGCATTGGTGTTATAATATCTGCTTATTGTAGATAAGCCTGGTGGTAATTCATGTTGCTTCCTTCAATTAACAGGAGCGACAACATAACTACTTGAAAGACGGCCCATATGTTACTCCAGAAGAAGCAGTAGCTATTTATACTACCACTGTGCATTGGTTGGAGTCGAGGAAGTTTTCTCCTATTCCATTCCCTCCGTTGTCATACAAGCATGATACGAAGCTACTTATCCTTGCTCTTGAGAGACTGAAAGAATCTTACAGTGTGGCTGTGAGGTTAAACCAGCAGCAAAGAGAAGAGTTGGGCCTCATTGAGCAAGCTTATGATAATCCACACGAGGCATTGTCAAGGATTAAGCGTCACCTGCTTACTCAGCGTGCCTTCAAAGAAGTAAGTTTTACTATTTGAAATACATTTTGAGTGTTAAGGAGCTCAATGTACTGATTTGGTGGGAGCAACTATGATCTTGTTGCATTTTCCTAGGTTTATAAAGTTTATATCCTATGGGTTCGTTTGGTTTGAAGACAAGTTATGCTGGGATTAGTTATGCCGTGACTAGTTATCCCGGTATTATCTCTTGTT
Organism: Nicotiana undulata; assembly: GCA_005239495.1. NCBI lineage: Eukaryota > Viridiplantae > Streptophyta > Magnoliopsida > Solanales > Solanaceae > Nicotiana > Nicotiana undulata. Next base: position 62,389 of record ML244804.1, on the reverse strand, counting down.
GACTGGTTGGTATGTTGTTTTAATCATGGATTGTCAATTTTACTGCTTTATTATCTTGGGATTACTATTCCACCATCTGGCAGATATAAGTTATCCCGGTACTATTTTTAACCCATGATTGTTTTTGCTTATCTATCATACCAAACGACCCCTAAGTATTTACTTAATCCAAATAGCCTAAACGAGGTTGCTGAAAGGTCATACAAGAATCAGGGCTATCAGATAGTTAGACCATTGTTGCTACTGCTGCCATACCATGGTCCAATTTTCCCATAATTTTGCACACTGTGAGATTTGGTGTCATGTAAATTCTGCTGAAAAAACCTAGGTCTATGAAATGTTGGAAAAAATCCTTGCTAGGATTAAATATAAATTGGAGTTACCTCTCTCTCTCTCTCTCTACACACACACACACACGTATTAGTTAATTGAAATTTGGGTTAGAGAAACAAGATAAGATGTGTGCTCTGATCATTTCCTGGAAGTTGCTGAAGAGAGACCTTCTAATTCAGTTTGGTAGTATCTGTAAGAATGTCTTTCCTTAAGCATGAACTGATGATTGCATTTCACAGGTTGGCATTGAGTTCATGGACTTGTACAGTTACCTGATTCCTGTTTATGAGATCGAACCACTTGAGAAGATTACTGATGCGTACCTGGACCAGTACCTATGGTATGAAGGTGATAAGCGCCATCTCTTCCCAAATTGGATTAAGCCTGCTGATTCAGAGCCACCACCACTATTAGTATATAAATGGTGTCAAGGCATAAACAATTTGCAAGGAGTATGGGACACCAGTGAAGGACAGTGTGTGGTGATGCTGCAGACAAAGTTTGAGAAATTCTTTGAAAAGATTGACCTGACCATGTTGAACAGGTATTTGTTGTTGAGAGCTGCTGGTATTTGGATTTCATTACGGTTCTCTTTTCCTTTTTGGGTATTGTGTTGATCTTCTTTCATTTTCTTGCAGGCTTCTGCGTTTGGTGCTGGACCACAATATTGCTGATTATGTTACTGCAAAAAACAATGTTGTGCTGTCTTACAAAGATATGAGCCACACAAACTCATACGGGCTGATACGTGGTCTTCAATTTGCTTCGTTTGTTGTACAGTACTATGGGCTTGTGTTGGATCTTTTGCTCTTAGGTTTAACTCGAGCTAGTGAAATTGCTGGTCCACCACAGATGCCTAATGAATTCATAACCTTTAGTGATACTAGAGTGGAAACGAGGCATCCTATCCGGTTGTATTCTCGCTACATTGACAAGGTGCATATATTATTTCGCTTCACTCATGAAGAGGCTCGGGACCTTATCCAAAGATATCTTACTGAGCATCCTGATCCCAACAATGAAAACATGGTTGGTTATAACAACAAGAAATGCTGGCCAAGAGACGCAAGAATGAGGCTCATGAAGCATGATGGTAATTGCCATTTAGGCTATTCTATGTTGTGCCATAATTTCGAGTTTCTATAATTGGTGTTTTTTCCTGATTACAGGTAAATTTAATTAGAGTTGAATTATTTTCAATTTACTGTGAAACTTGACTTTCTTTTTGGTTAAATTCAATTTCAGTTAATCTTGGGAGAAGTGTCTTCTGGGACATGAAGAATCGGCTGCCTAGAAGTATTACTACATTGGAGTGGGAAAACAGCTTTGTCTCTGTTTATAGCAAAGATAACCCAAACTTGCTCTTCAGCATGTACGTACATCTTTCTGTTTGTTGTCTGTTATAGCTTTTCTGCGTGGTGATATCTATTTAGAGAATCCTGTTTATTACTTGAATGATATTCTCGGGGTTGGGTGGTGATGAGGACTGGATAATTCCATATTTTGAAATCTACCCCAGAATCCGCTGTGGCTAATATCTTGGCATAGGAGTTAGAACTTATTTGTGTCTTACTCTTCCTTATTTTAGACCTGCTAAAAGGTCGCCGGAATATTCATTCCCGATGAGCTGTTAACGGCGCACACTTTCCATTAAAGTTTGAAGTGTTGAGGTCTTGAGGATCTTATTTAATGAGCTAACCTTGACATGCTTGTATAGGTGCGGATTTGAAGTTCGGATACTGCCTAAGATAAGAATGACCCAAGAGGCATTCAGCAATACAAGAGATGGAGTCTGGAATCTACAAAATGAGCAGACTAAGGAACGCACAGCTGTTGCCTTCTTGCGTGTAGATGACGAGCACATGAAGGTGTTTGAGAATCGTGTCAGGCAGATCCTCATGTCCTCTGGTTCTACAACATTCACAAAGATTGTTAACAAATGGAACACTGCTCTTATTGGTAACATCTTGTCCTGAGTTTCTGCCTATTAATTGTTTCAAACATGAACTATTGCTCTTGCTAGTGGATCCTTGTCACTAAGGTTTTTGGTTTACTCTTGTAGGCCTCATGACATATTTCCGTGAAGCAACAGTGCATACCCAAGAATTACTGGACCTGCTGGTTAAATGTGAAAACAAGATACAAACTCGTATTAAGATTGGTTTGAACTCAAAAATGCCCAGTAGGTAAGTTCTTGAATATACGTGTGAGCGTTATTTTAATTTTCAGTAAATATATTTTCTACATCTCTTCTAATGATGAATATGCTTTAGGTTTCCTCCTGTTATTTTCTACACACCAAAGGAAATTGGAGGGCTGGGAATGTTGTCAATGGGTCACATATTGATCCCGCAGAGTGATCTTAGATATAGTCAGCAAACAGATGTTGGTGTGACACATTTCAGAAGTGGAATGAGCCATGAAGAGGACCAATTGATTCCAAATCTTTATCGATATATACAGGTGACTTTTGAAGCTGGCTTTGACTTTTCTCTTGTCCACCTAAATTAGTTTTACTAATACTAACTTATTACTCCTTGACAGCCGTGGGAGAGTGAGTTCATCGACTCTCAAAGAGTTTGGGCCGAATATGCTTTGAAAAGGCAGGAAGCCCAGGCACAAAATAGGCGTTTGACTCTTGAAGATCTGGAAGTGAGTAATCTTCCTATATTGATAACTTTCTCTTGCATCCTTTGGACCATTGGAACTTTTCTACACTATCTGCTACTCTGCTGTAGTTCTTAAGTGGTTTGTAGGCCGAGGCGAGATATATCATTTGTGATATCTGGAGTTTCCTTTCATTGTGGCGCCGAAAAGAGAACTACAAAATACAAAAGCAAATCATAAGCTAGTTAGCTTTTTTTTTTCGGGGGTGGGGGTGGGGGGGGTTATATGTGTTACTTGCAGCTTTCATGTTATTTTGGCAATTGACTGTTTGCTGGTTTTGTTAACTTTCCTCGCTTGTGATTCCTTAGGATTCATGGGATCGTGGAATACCTCGAATCAATACATTGTTCCAGAAGGATCGCCACACCCTAGCATATGACAAAGGATGGAGAGTGAGAACAGACTTTAAACAGTACCAAGTTCTTAAGCAGAATCCATTCTGGTGGACACATCAGAGGCATGATGGAAAGCTATGGAACCTGAATAACTATCGTACTGATGTGATTCAAGCTCTTGGAGGAGTTGAAGGAATTCTTGAGCATACATTATTCAAAGGAACATAGTATGCTCTGCTCTCTCCTCATTGCTGTTTGTATTTCTTTTAATACTATTGGGAGCCAATACGTTTTTGCTCTCTGAACTGGATTGTGTGGTCTCTGTTTGCACTTTGCATAACCTTTTGGTGCAGGCTTTACTAACTTAATTTCCTTGATATTTCAGTTTCCCTACTTGGGAGGGTCTTTTCTGGGAGAAAGCTTCAGGTTTTGAGGAATCTATGAAGTACAAGAAACTGACTAATGCTCAACGATCTGGGCTTAATCAAATCCCTAATCGTAGGTTTACTCTTTGGTGGTCGCCAACAATAAATAGGGCCAATGTCTATGTTGGTTTTCAAGTACAGCTGGACCTGACCGGGATATTTATGCATGGGAAGATTCCAACTCTGAAGATATCTTTGATACAGATCTTCCGTGCACATTTGTGGCAGAAGATCCATGAGAGTGTTGTCATGGATCTTTGCCAAGTTTTGGACCAAGAGTTGGATGCATTGGAAATTGAGACTGTACAGAAGGAAACAATTCATCCAAGAAAGAGTTACAAAATGAATAGCTCGTGCGCTGACATCCTCCTCTTTGCTGCACATAGATGGCCAATGTCGAAACCTAGTCTTGTGGCCGAATCGAAGGATGTGTTTGACCAGAAGGCTAGTAACAAATACTGGATAGATGTGCAGCTTCGATGGGGTGACTATGATTCTCATGATATTGAGCGTTATACACGAGCAAAGTTCATGGATTACACAACAGACAACATGTCTATCTATCCATCTCCTACTGGTATGTCACGTGTGCATCTAGTGATCCCTGAATTTATTTCCTTTGTCAGACAGGTTATAGTTATTTCATTTTGCAGGTGTAATGATTGGACTTGACCTTGCTTACAACTTGCATTCCGCCTTTGGTAACTGGTTCCCTGGTTCAAAACCATTGCTTGCCCAAGCCATGAACAAGATTATGAAGGTACTTTTCCCCTTCCAATCATCCATTATTTTCATGAACTGGTTTGCGTGTAGTATATGTTGCAGCTAAAAGTTTCTTAACATCCTTATGATCCATTATGCAGTCAAATCCTGCACTCTATGTTCTGAGGGAACGCATAAGGAAAGGGTTGCAGTTGTATTCTTCAGAGCCCACAGAACCATATTTATCATCTCAGAATTATGGAGAGATTTTCAGCAATCAAATTATATGGTTTGTTGATGACACAAACGTGTACCGAGTGACCATCCACAAGACCTTCGAAGGAAATTTGACGACAAAGCCCATTAATGGTGCAATTTTCATTTTCAATCCTAGGACAGGTCAGCTGTTTTTGAAGGTAAGTGCAGTTCGACTGTAATTTTCTTGTTTACTGGCAGACTCCATTGTTCTCTAACTGATGTGTGTGCTGTGCTTTTCATTTACAGGTCATCCACACAAGTGTGTGGGCAGGGCAAAAGCGTCTTGGCCAACTGGCCAAGTGGAAAACAGCCGAAGAAGTGGCTGCACTTGTAAGGTCTTTGCCAGTTGAAGAACAACCGAAGCAAATTATTGTGACTCGGAAAGGGATGCTTGATCCTTTGGAGGTCCACTTGCTTGATTTTCCAAATATTGTTATCAAAGGAAGTGAGCTGCAGTTACCATTCCAGGCCTGTTTGAAGATAGAGAAATTTGGTGATCTTATACTGAAGGCTACGGAGCCACAAATGGTTCTGTTCAACATATATGATGATTGGTTGAAGAGCATCTCATCCTATACAGCATTCTCCAGGCTCATCCTCATCCTGCGTGCACTCCATGTGAACAATGAAAAGGCTAAGATGCTTCTCAAGCCTGACAAGTCGGTCATTACTGAGCCACACCACATCTGGCCTTCACTTACAGATGACCAGTGGATGAAGGTATGTTCAGGAAAATGTACCTATGCCTCCTTGAATTTGCCATACCTTGATATTGTGAAAGAAACTTTTGTTAGTGGCACACCATTGTATCGATTTTAATTTGATGGACTCCTTTCTGATTCTGGACTGTGCATGGTGCAGGTTGAGGTAGCGCTTAGAGATCTCATTCTCTCAGACTATGCAAAAAAGAACAATGTCAACACATCAGCATTGACGCAGTCTGAGATCCGTGATATTATACTTGGAGCTGAGATTACTCCTCCATCCCAGCAGCGCCAACAGATAGCTGAGATTGAGAAACAGGTTATAGTCTTGGTCCTTCTAGTACTTATCAATGTAACCCCCTTTGTTTTTACAGATTCAGTTGCTAATGTGCATCATCTTTTCAGGCCAAGGAAGCAAGTCAACTGACAGCAGTTACCACAAAGACCACAAATGTCCATGGTGATGAGTTGATTGTTACTACTACTAGTCCCTACGAGCAAGCTGCCTTTGGCTCTAAAACAGATTGGCGTGTGAGAGCAATTTCTGCAACAAATCTCTATCTCCGTGTGAACCACATATATGTAAATTCAGAGGACATAAAGGTAACACTTGCTTTGCCATTTGTTGTTTAACTAGACATAGTATACCTTTAGCACCTTGTTCGTAGAATCACTGTTAAAATGGAAACGAATTCGGTGTTAATATTTTGTGTTTTTAACTGTTTGTGCAGGAGACTGGATATACATACATCATGCCAAAGAATATTCTGAAGAAGTTCATTTGCATTGCCGATCTGCGGACACAAATTGCTGGTTACTTATATGGTGTAAGTCCACCAGATAACCCTCAGGTGAAGGAAATCCGGTGTATTGCAATGCCTCCACAGTGGGGGACACATCAGCAGGTGCACCTACCTTCCGGTCTTCCGGAGCATGATTTTCTCAATGACCTGGAGCCTTTGGGATGGATGCACACACAACCAAATGAACTTCCTCAGCTGTCTCCACAGGTAAACTTCTATTCATCTTTGTTTTGTTGTGCAGCTTTAATGAGTTATATTTCCATGGGTTTGGTGGGATTTGTTTAGCCAATTGCTCTATGCATAGCTCTTCTAATTTGTGAATCTTCTGAATAACAGGATGTTACCTCACATGCTCGGATCCTGGAGAACAACAAACACTGGGATGGAGAGAAGTGTATTATATTGACATGCAGCTTCACACCAGGGTCTTGTTCGTTAACTGCTTATAAGTTGACGCCAACTGGGTATGAATGGGGACGTGCTAACAAAGATACAGGAAGCAACCCTCATGGTTACCTGCCGACTCATTACGAGAAGGTCCAGATGCTGTTGAGTGACCGATTCCTTGGCTTTTACATGGTAAGCGTGCTAGATCTATGGATTATTCAGTTGGATTTTTGATTGCTGCTCCCGTCCCATGTTTCCTGCATCTCCCTGCTTCCTTCCATGCCATCTCCGTCTAGAACTGAATCTAAATTTAACTTTGTTGTGCAGATACCTGATAATGGTCCATGGAATTACAACTTCATGGGAGTGAAGCACACTGTTAGCATGAAGTACGGGGTGAAGTTAGGTACACCTAGGGAGTACTACAATGAGGATCACCGACCTACACATTTCCTGGAATTCAGCAATATGGAGGAAGGTGACACTGCTGAGGCAGATCGGGAAGATACATTTACATAATACAATGCCATTCAAATATACGTTGGTAAGATTACCCTTAGTCTTTGGGAAGTCAAATCAAATGGTGACTTTGTTGTGGTATGACATATCAGCTATAATCCATAGTGTAGTGTCTGATGATTAGATGGAACCTACAAGTTGTAAATATATCAAATGAATTTGTAGCTTGATACCACTGTATGCTTTTTATCCGAGGGCGGATGTCACTGCTCGTCGCTGTGGTTTTAGAATTTAGCTCGCGCATTTTAGATGCGAAAACAAACTGATGTTTGTACAGTAAGTGAAAGCAAATCGTGTTTTGGTATTTTGATTATTTTCTTAATCCTGTTGCCGTAGGGGCATTCTATGCCTAAGAGCAATGCAACTGAACAGTGCAAGGTTTAGAATGTTAATGAATTAAACGTTAGTAATGTCTTTCTCTATTCGTATTAAAGGGTTGAGATGTTGCATTGGTGCATTTTTTTTGGACATGTGTAATTGTCCTGAACAGGGGCAAGTATATGTACTAATTAAAGTAAATTTTACGGTGATCGTTTAACTTCGAGTTTGTAGCACAAAAATTACTTTTTTATTTTTTGTTACATAATAGTCATTTAACTTTGAGTTTGTAACACGAAGGTAATAGTTTGTATATATTTAATGAAAATTTTATGCTAAATACATAATTTGAACCAAAATGATTGGGTTCGGCTGTACTCGCTGTAGATACTGTGGCTCCGCCTCGGTCTTAACACCCACCCATTTCATATCTTACACTGATTTTTGGGAACATTTTGGAATATATGTTGTTTTAAAAATCAATGTATTATTAATGTCACTAACAATGTCCTGTTACCCGCATAGACTATCATTTTTTTTAGTATTATCCATTGCGATCTTGACTTTATGTTATATCTAATTAAGTTGTAAAACAATTGAATATTGGTTGAGCGTAAGCAAACAACCTAACCCCAATATGTAATTCCATTTTTATAATTCGAAATTCCAAAACAAAGAGGGATGAATATGGCAAACTAATACCTTCACTAATTTCGAGGACTTCTTCCACCAATCAAACATAAATCTTTTCACAAATTAAGGACATGTTTGGTCATAGATTTTGCTAAAATAAACTTGGGTGTTTTATTTAGCAAATACATATTTGGCCATAAATTTTGTCTATATTTTGGCAAAATCCCAAGTCCCAAATCCCAAATCCAAAACCAGCTCAATAGCTGGTTTTGGGCCAAATCCCTCATAATACACATGTTTTTTCAAAATAAATTTGGGAAATATATTTTGAAAACGTATGTCCAAACATATTTTTATTTTCAAGTTAAACTTTATTCAAACGGATTTTTCAAAACAAATTTGAAAATTTATGGCCAAACACTAGCTAAAAAACACAGTTCTTTTACTTCCAAATCTTACCCTTAACTTGACTTATACCTACCAGTTAACAACTGACAAATTCACTTGGCCTGGTAAATGTCTTCACTTACTATGAGCAATTATCACTAATATTTTATTTGTTCAAATTTTGATGTTATCTTATACATGTGCTAGTGGAAGATAATAGATATCCAATAAAATAACCAACATTTGCCGAAGGTAATTTGGACACCACCATATAAAGATGAAGACTAGTTAGTGTAAATTTTTTGGCCATAACCTTATTTTCGATGTACTAATTCACTTACTATGATTAATTATCACAAATATTTTATTTATTTTTGATGTTATCTGATGGATGTGTGAATGGAAGGTAGTAGATATCTGATAAAACAATTAAAGCATGCGCAAGGTGATTCGGACACCATTATCATAAAGAGGAAGACTAATTAATATAAATTTTGTGGCCATAACCTTATTTTCTATGTACTAATTCTCTTATTATGAACAATTATCACTAATCTTTCATCTTGTTATAAAATAACGACTGTAAAGTAAATAAATCGAAGACAAGTATAGAGAAAGATTGATATCTTATTCAATTTCTAATTGATGTCTATACTAAACTGAAAACTCCTCTATTTATAGAAGAAAAGAAGCTGTTGTGTAAGCTACTATTGCAAGCTACTGTGTAAGTTGCGATATAAGTTACTACTGCAAGTTGCTGGGTAAGCTGCTTGTAAGTTGTTGCTGCAAGCTGCTGTGTAAGCTACTTGTAAGTTGCTACTGCAAGCTGCTGTGTAAGTTGCTTGTAAGCTGCTATTGTACCAGATATAAATAATCTTCTACAGGGTAATGTTTATCCATAACGGAGTACCAAAATGATAAGCTTCTTCAGGAGGCTTATTTCCAACAGAGTACTAAATAGATAAACATATTTACGGCAGTGTCCCATATGGATAAGTTTCTTTAGGAAATTTATTTACAACGGGATACTAAATGAACATCCATTATATAATATATATTTATAACACATATGTATAAATTATGTGGAGAGGATTATTCGGTACTGGGAGGTAACAGATACTCTGTAAAATAGTTGAGCTATATGCAAGCTGGTCCGGACATTACCGTAATTAATAAAACAGACCAATTAGTGTAAAGATGAACATAGTGAATAGAAGTTAATTAGAATAGAAAAATAATTGTCACTAAGTTCAAAGGCTTTTTCCATTTCTCTTCTCCACGAATTAGAGAGCATAAACTTTTTTTTACTACCAATTCTACCCTTAACTTGACTTAAAAATAATTTTCATTAATTAATACTCAATCCACCAGTTAACAGCTGATAGCTTCAGTTGGCCGGCGAAAGCTACGTGTCAAACACCCACTTGTTCCACGTAAACATTAAAAAAATCCAATTTTTTAAATCAAGAAACTGACACTATCTAATACTAACAAAAAAAAAAAAGGTATGGCCACCTCAGTCAGAACCCACATGCTCATTTCTCACCACCACCGTCACCGCCACTTCTACCACCATCTCCGGCCGCCATGCACGGTGGAGCTGCCGGCAAAGAATCAAATTCTGGTCTTAATCAAATCTTGGTTGAAAAATTCTACTCACTGGAATCAAGTTATAGGAAACTAGTGGAACAATTCAACGTTTTATATCAAGAAAAAAATAAGAATAGTATTGTGAATATGGATTCAGATGAAAAATTAACAGATTCTTCAGCTGAAATGAGGTTATGGTCTGGAGTTTTCTTTAGTGGGAGTCCGTACAAGAACGTGTTGAATTGCATGGGTCATGCAGTTCACGTTAGTAGAGCTGATTCTGGGGAAATTATTTACTGGTAAGTAATTTAACAAGTAATTTACTTTTAAATCTGATCATTTTATTGCTCTAATTCTGATTAGTGATGTTTGTTTTGAGCTGGAATTGTTGATATTTGAATTTATGATTGATAAATGAAGTTGACTTAGATGTAGATTTACTTAAAAATTTGCTTCTTTTGTGTTTATATCTAGCTATCAGGGCTTCTCTCACCCTCTTTAGCCGAGTTTCTATCGGAAACAGTATCGGAAACAGTCTCTCTGTCCTCTCGGGGTAGGGGTAAAGCTGCATACATCCTACCCTCCCCAACCAGAGGCGAACCCAAGAATTTTACACGATTGGGGCACAATATTCTGCTTAACCAGTGCCCCTAAAGGCTTTTAGTGTTCAAGGTGCTTTAAAATAACTATTTTCGACGTATATACATATACATATACAAAAAATTTGCCGAAGCTTACGGGGTCCGGTGACCCCTCATTGCAACATGTAAGTCCGCCTCTGCCCCCAACCACAAGCTCCAAGACCCCACTTGTGGGATTATACTGGGTTGTTGCTGTTGTGTTTATATCTAGGTTAAGAAGTGGCGGAGCTGGAATTTATACTTAGGAAATTTTAAGAAGTCTAGAATATCATAATTGGAATTTGATACTCAATAGAATGAAGTTGACTTTGAGATAGATTTACTTTGAAATTGCTTCTTTAACTGTTTTTATGGCCATCTAAATTATCAAATCTTATCTATTATTGTTAAGGAACGGATTTAGGGTATTTTAATTTAACTGACCCTAACAGAGACGGAGCCAAGATTTCAAGTTTATGGGTTCGGGATTTTAATTGTTGTAAGTTACTGAGTTCTAAATTAATAATTTATACATATTCAGTGAATTTTTTAAGACAAATACATGGTTTGAATCAAAGCTACTAGGTTCGGCCGAACCCGCACTCGGTTCTCTAGCTCCGCCCCTGGACCCTAACTAGTTTGGGATTGAGGTGTAGATGATTGATTGAAACTGTGGCATGGTAGCAAGTAGTAAAGCAGTTAGGCACCACTATTGATTTTATATAGTTTACTCTTTCACATTTATCATCTAACCCTCTAGCCGAGGGTCTATCGGAAATAGCTTCTCTGCCCATAGGGTTAAGGTCTGCGTACACCCTTCCTAGACCCCACTTGTGGGAACTAACTGGGTTTGTTGTTGTTGTTGTACTCTTTCACATTTACCACTGTAGCTAAAGACTAGTTCGAGTTAAGGTTAGGCTGTTGTTACACTTACATTAGGTCTAAAATGTGTAAGTGTGAGATTTTGAGAATACTACTCTGCTTTTGGAGACAAATTTAAATTGATAGTGGAATAGAATGGGCCCTGGTATCGGAATATATAGAAGATTCATTTCATCAACCAGAACTAGTTTGAGACTGAGGCATATTGATTGATTTATTGACTCCGGCCAAATATTACGATTAGGAATTAAATCAAACAGATCTCTGCTAATGTTGTCTGTTAGTCCTAAAGTTCAAATTCTGCACTTTGGTTCAACTCATTTGTCACAGAGGACTTGTCCGACTTTTTTAAGGGGGATTTAAGGGGAGGAAGTACGCTGAGTGGGATGGATAGGCAGAGCGAGAAACAATTTGGTTTATGAAAATATTTTTCCATAGGCTTGATGTTAAATCCCCTTCATATCTTCGCGCTCTTGTCTGTTGTGAGGTAGTATATTATACAAGGAAATTCTTCTTATGCAGGAATCGATTTGCTGAAAGACTTTACGGTTATAAAGATCATGAAATACTTGGACAAAGGTCCACTGAACTGCTTATCTGTGAAGAATATCATGAACTGGCTAGGATTTTCATGGAAAAGTTGAGCTGTGGAGAATCATGGTCGGGTGTGTTTTCTTTTAAGAAGAGGTCCGGTCAGATTTTCATGGCAATGGTGACGAAAAGCCCATTGTACGAGGATGGCAAGCTTTTTGGTGTTATCACTGTTTCGAATGACGCGGCTTCATTTATTAATGTAAACTCGAAAAATGCAAGTACCCATGAAGATAATGCTCAACTTGACGCACGAGGAATAAATTTCAAAAGGATTCAATGGCAGCCACCGCCACAAATTGCATCGTCTGTCTCAAATCTGGTGCTTATTGTCGTGTTATCGTTGTGCTTCATATACATTTTGGTCTAACTTTTTGAATAACTATCCTTTGTTTTTTCCCTATTTTCAGGCGTCTAAAGTTTTCTCACTAAAGCGTGGAGAGGATACGTGCAATGCACCAGCAGATGTGAGGGGCAAAGATCAGGCTGATTTAGAAGCCAAAGAAGGGAAACCACTGAAGCCGCCCAGAGCACCTGTAAGTGTGAAAGTAGATGGTTTGATTGATTCTAATTGATTGAACGGGCAATTTATGAGGTAAGATTATCATTTCAGGCGACACGGCTGAGTTTCAATTTGCTCGGCGGGAAGAATAAAGCTAATGCAGAGAGCTCCCAGAAAGATGAATCTACATTCGACATTGCTCAGCCTTCCAAAATCGTAATTTCCCGTTTCTTTAAATTTCTGGAGTAATGTCCATCTCTTTCTTCTTGGCTTTATCTTCTAGTCTTTATTTAATTCTTTGAAAAGATTGGGTGGCAATTACCTTCAAAGTCTTGTTGCGGCTGATTTGTGCTAATAACATCTGTTAAGGTTTACTAGAGTAGTCATGGAATGATCTAGATGAAATTCGAGAACCGGTCATCAAACTTTCTTGACAAGTTGAGTAATTCCTGTGCGCCTGCAACGTGCTAAGATCAGCGATAACTGTAACCAAAAGAACAGAATACGGGACCGGGGGTGGGGTTGGGGGGCGGCTATATTACAGCCTTTTATCGGAGAGGGGATGAATGCAAGGATCAAAAGGAAAAAGGTTTTCGTGGTAGGAGAGAGGAGTACGAGTGCTCTCGGAGATCACAACTAAGTAAGACTTAAGAGGAAGTAGAAGTTAAAGACAAAAATGTAGGCATCTTGTGCTGAATGAATAAAAGAATGAAAGTTCCAATAAAAGTTTTGATAATTGTATGTATTATATGATTAAAGCTGGATGTTATTTCTAATGATTGGTTCGCAATTGTAGGCAGCAAAGGTTATGTCAAAGCTGAACATTGCAGGATTTGGGCACCTTGGTAAAGAGAAGGGTCAACACAATGGGGATGACAATACTCGTGTTAGTGAGGATGTAGCTGAACCATATCCGCCAACAGCTTCAGACGCTAAATCAAATTGTTGTCATTTTGGTGATGAGCATATTTACCTCCAGAAAAACCAGAAAAGAACTTGTTTTGATCCGGGAACAATGTGTGCCCCTACAACGGGGCACGATGTTGTAGAGGGTCCAAGTGGAACCTTCTCAAGGAACTCCAAGGAGTGTCCCGAGGCATCTAAAATTCCTGAGCAGTACCCGGGATCATGTATGAATGATGAAGAGCTTAAGCCACAGCTCGGGAAATCAAAACTCTCAGAGCTGGAAGATTCATCGCAGCAGCTTTTAGAATACCAGCAATCACCAAAGTCAGGGGGGAGCGTTGGCAGCCGTGGAAGTTCATCAAACATAACTGAGAATGAGTCAAGCTTGATAGTAGATTGTGAAATCTTATGGGAAGATATTAGCCTAAAGGAGGAAATTGGACGAGGTAAAGTAGAGTAATCTCACCATCATTTACATGCGGTTTTTTTTGGGAGCTAATGCGCCATTGGGCAAATATGTTTTTCAACGAGTAGCTCCTTTCTTGAACTTTCGTACACTTATCCACTCATTGAGTCATTGTATAAATTTTAAGCATAACTTTGCAACATGGGAAGAAATCATTGCCTCAATTTGGTATAATGGAAAGTCTTTGCATAAATTTCATCATGTAACGCGGAGCATTTTGTCATTATTTTTTCTTTAGGTTCATATGGTGTTGTCTATCATGGAATCTGGAACGGATCGGTACGTCTCTAGCTCAAAAGTTTTCGTTTATGTTCTGAAGGTTAGTGGAATAGTATTTCAATTTTGGAATATATAAATTCTTAATTCTCTCAAAGTTATCTTTAGGATGTTGCTGTTAAGGTTTACTTCGGGAATCAATGCTGCGATGAAACATTGCTCGAGCACAAAAAGGAGGTATGTGATACTAGCAGCTAAATGTGCACTGCCTTCATAGGACATAAACTTTTAATCTACTTTCACCATGTTTTTCAGATTGAAATAATGAAAAGACTCAGACATCCTAACGTGTTGTTATTCATGGGGGCCATATTTTCTCAAGAAAAACCTGCTATCGTCACCGAGTTTTTGCCCAGGTAATAAACTGAGTTACTCCCAGGGGGAGAATTCCGTGAGAATATGTATATAAAACTGGACTGGGAATTGGCAAATGATTGACAACACTTCTCATCACGTGTTTCAGGGGAAGTCTTTTCAAAACGCTTCACCGAAATAATAAGCCATTAGACTTCAGTCGGCGTCTTAGGATGGCCCTCGATGTGGTGTGGTTTTTGCTTGAACTCATCAATTTCCTTCTCTAATATGTTTTCATGTGACACTTGACCTTGTTCAATTGACTCTAGGCAAGAGGTATGAATTATTTGCATCGCCGAAACCCACCTATTGTACATAGAGACCTGAAATCTTCAAATCTGCTTGTCGATAAAAGTTGGACTGTCAAGGTACTGATTGCTGAATGGATGCTTCAATTTATTAAGTGAATCCCTTTAACTAGACGACTACACTGATATATTGTTTTTCTCAGGTTGGAGATTTTGGCCTATCAAGATTTAAAGATGCAACCTTTCTAACATCAAAATTGGGGGGAGGGACGGTAAAAGATCTCTTCTTTTTCCCTATTCGTATGGTCACATCAGTTAAAGCTTATCCCTTTACCTATCTGTTTTCCTTTTCCGGATCATTGTAGCCGCAGTGGATGGCTCCTGAAGTACTTCGAAATGAACCTTCAACAGAGAAGTAAGTTCCTAAACATTGGTTGCGCAAGCTTCATCAGAAGATTAAATATCTTTGCATCCGTTACTTTGCGTTGGTGACTAGCTTATTGTTCTGATGCTCAATTGATTGTTGAGCTTGAGCCCTTTTCCCTTTGTGCCTTTTTTCCAAAGAATGATTTTAATGTAGGATGACAAAAAGATATAACTGTAGGCGGGGATATATGGGGCATACACCATTACATTAAATGTGAATCTGTCGTTGGTCCTATAGATCGATAATAGGGGGTATATTTGATTGGTTCGGGGATTAATTCAGTTTAGTATAATAGACCATGTATCTAAAAAATGCACCAATAAACATAAGGCTATTGTATTCGTCGACTCGTATTCTAAACTAAGGCTACTAGATAGTTGGGTATAAAACAATAAAATAACAAAAGTAAAGAAAATAAAGAAGAAAAACAAAGGGCAAAAAAAAAAAAAAAAAAGAAACAGAAATGGCAGCTAGCATAAAAACCAGCGAAAGAATATACAGTTCATATGTAAAGAAAGGAAAAATGAAAAGCTCAGGTATTGTATTCCTTGTTGCTATTATTGGATACTATTTATCCTTTATTACGGTATGTGATTTTTTCTTCCATCTTTCTTCCTTCCTTGCTTCCCTCATCTTCTTCTTGCCCTTCCTGAGCCGAGGGTCTATTGAAAACAACCTCTCTACCTGCATTAGGTAGGGGTAAGGTCTGCGTACAGTCTACCCTCCCCAGGCCCCACATGTTGGGATCAAACTGGGTTTGTTGTTGTTGTTGTTGTTGGCGTGAGGGAGATTCAAACCTTGGTTACAACACACAAAACGACTTGCAAAATCTCCTCCAAACCAGTGCACTAACGAACACTTTGTTTAAACAAGTACTGCTGTTTCTATATTACTATTTCCTGTAAATATTTACATGTATATAATATACCAAGTTCTTGTTGAAGTCTACGGGGTCCGGTGCCGGTGCCCCCTCACTGGACAACGTTGGTTCGTATGTGTCTGTAGGAACCATTTTATCCTTGCGAGTATTGTGTTTCCTGGTGCCAGATGTTGCTTGGGATGCAAGAATTTTTCTTTTGTGTGAATATGCTTAAATTTCTGTCAGAGGCAGATCTATGCTATGCGGAGAGGGGTCACCGGCACCCGTAAAGTTCGGCAAAAACTCCATGTATATGTCTTTAGAAGATAGTGATATATTAGTAGTGGGCACCCTATATATAAAGCAGATTTTGGTTGAATCCAAAAGTGCGTATACCCGACCTTCAAATCTTGGGTCCGGTCCGCTTCTGGTTGCCGCACATTCTACTGTCAGTTACCAGTAATAGTTTTGCTGAAAACTGGATCATATACTTGGACGAGCAATGGCTTTCTGATATGTTTCTTCTGTTATCGCGCAGATCTGATGTCTTCAGTTTTGGTGTGATCCTATGGGAATTAATGACTGAATCTATACCATGGAGCAACCTTAACTCTTTACAGGTGACTCTCAGTTTTACCTCTTTGCGCGCAAGTGCTGATAGCAAGTTGTCTAACTAAACCTTTGCGTTCTCTTCTTAGTGGTTACCATTGGAACCAATGTAAGTTTTGTGTTTAAAGGTTGTAGGAGTCGTTGGATTTATGAATCGTATATTGGAAATTCCAGAAAATCTTGATACTCGAGTTTCTGCAATCATCCGGGATTGCTGGCAAAGGTGCTTTTTCTCTCTCATTTTTTCGGTGATCGTTTATGTATTCATCGAAGTATGCAAATACAGAACTCGGACTAAACCTTGGATTCTCTATCACAAACAGCAATCCAGCACTCCGTCCATCATTTGAAGACATAATCCAAAGGTTGCCGGACATAATTCTCTCGTTTACAGGGTTGACAGCTAGGAAGAACACGACCATATTATCAACCATGGTTTGACATGTTACTCCACATAACAACTTATAGGAATTCACTAGTGTAAATACATAAGGCACTACAGCTTTGTTTTCTCCCTCTATGCCAAAATTTTTTTCTTGCTTTCCCGTCCGAAGAAGGGCTGGACCACAACGCAGCCTTACCCAGTACTTTTTGCAAGAGGCTGTTTTCACGGTTCGAACCCATGACCTCCTGGTCATATGGCGTCAGTAACTTTACCAGTCACGCCAGGTTTTTTCTTGCTTTTAAGTTTTGGTTAATGTTTTCCATTTACAAGTGAAGAGGTGTTAGAAGTATAAATGGTCCATAGTCTCCTCGGGAAAAAAATGTGTAAACATTATATCAAATTACTGATATTGTACATTCTATGGTTATTGAAAATATCATGTGATTAATTTATCAAGGAAAATTATTCCCAGAGATTTAATCTCCATGGGTCACGAAAGGAATAATATTTGAAAGTCATTTTTCAAATATTGAATGGTTTATTACTACAATATCAGAAGAAGACTCTACAGAATTACGGAAGGAAAGTTCTTAAATATCATGAAAGGAAGATTGCTAAAATCCTGTAGAAGATCTATAATTTTGTGCAAGGAAGATATTATATACTACAAGGCCATGGAAGAATATATTCTCTATGGAAAGAAAATATATTATGAATATAGTACAATCGATATTATAGAAAGAGATTATTTTTCAAGATCAAAAAAGGAATATTTTCAATATGAAAGAATATATTTTCTATGAAAAAAATATATATTATGGATGTAATACAATTTATATTATGGAAAGATATTATTTCACAAAATCAAGAAAGGAATATTTCCATTATAATAGGAGTTCAAAGATATATTGAGATCAGTTCAAAAGGAAATTATTTTCATAGTTGGGAACATAATAAATGGTTATTGAGATCTTCATATTGAAGACGATACTCAAGAATCAAGATCCAAAGTCAAAGGAAGAGGATCTTGGAATGCTCTTGGGTTGTCTATATAAGAGCACATAATTGTATAGCCGAAAGAAGAGTTCACAAGTATTAACGGGAAGAATATTATCTATTTTTGAAGGAAGATATCCTATTCAACTTTGGATATATCTACTACGAGTCTGAAAGAGAAGTGCTAGGTTTTACTACAATTTCAAGGCAAAACTATTAAAAAGATTTGCTAAGTCACTACAACCTTTTGATATGGAAATAAATTATATTTCCAAGATTGAAGGAAAGAAGGAGAAAAAGCGAGATTTTATTTTCACAAGTCATGCACCAAAATTTGACGAGCGTAAAACACAACATGAAATTGATGCCCACTAATCAAATATAGTATAGTATAATATCGTCTCGTCTCCGCAGAAATAATGTTTGAGTAATTTATGGTTTAATTGCTATTTAGGATGATCAACACTCGAATATTCTCCTAACTTAATTTAATCAACAATTCAACAAACTCTTTCGATTACTTAAGAGAATCAATGAATTAAATCAAACGAAATAATGCAAAGATAATCACCAAGATATTCCTCTTTCGATAAAATAAATTGATGAATAAAGTTGCAAAAATTCAAAACTCCATAAATGAATTCAAGCATGAACTAGAATTAAATTCCACAAATATTTATCAAAACACCATATCCGTCAAACCCTAATATAAACTACTCCATAATCATGGAGGAAGTCATCACAATTATAATTAAAGAATAAGGAAGCATCAATCTAACTTTACAATCCAAACGAATCTCGTGTCTTGTAGCCTCCAATGATCTCCCAAAGCAACCAAGGTCAAAAGTCCCTTCAAAATCTTTTTGGTGTATTTATACCCTGTAGAGTGAGCCGAGGCGAAATTACCTTTTCCAAGTCGAAACGGGACAAATACTCTGAGAAAATTGCACAAACACACCACACATTGCGTTGCCCCATGTGGGGCGTTAGTATGGAAGATCATGTTCTGACAAACAACAACAAAATGTACTGTCGCGCCACCCTATGAGCCGTCTCAATGGAGTTTTTATAGAGTGATTTGTTTTCTTCACGTTTTGCCATTCAGACTTGGTTCTCGACCCCCGAATGTGATCTCGGGTTAATCCCTTGTGCTTATCACGAACTTCAAAGCTCCAACTTGTTCAATTTAGCTTCTGAATATCTCTTTAACTCGAAATCACTTCCTACAAAACATAAAAATAATAATAATAAGTGCAATACACTAACAATTAAGCTCAAACACAAACAAAATGCAGTAATTAGAGTGCAAACTATGACTAAAACGCGTGATTCTAGCCTGCCATCAATACCCTACACTTAAATCATTGCTCGTCGTCGAGCAATCAAACTGCACGTTACATAGAGACAACCTTCTTATCAGACAACTTTCCTAACGCATCATGCCAAGAATATTTAAAGCAGACTAAGCACCATACATAACATCCTAGCCTCAAGACTTGACTCCAAAGCACCAAACATTTCTCACAACATGCTCACTTACTCTAACATAGAGGTCAAAGATTTCACTGTGCCCTCACACAATCAACAGAGAGTAGTTCCACACAGAATAAAGTCAAGAACAAATAAGAACTCAAGATCGAAAGAATTAACTCACTCTTAGAAATAGGATTCATGTGCCACAGAAGACGTGCCATAGGCTTGCCCGTAGTGTAATACTCTACTAATTTAGCTCATTCAGTCAAGGATCAAGTAAGACTTAATTTGGTTGTAAAGTAGGCTGCAGAATGAGTACGATAGATTTGGATATAGTAACTACACCTAAGCACTTTAATACATAACATTAATAATTCAAACCCCACAACCTTCATTTATAATAGCATCAAGCTCTCAATATCTTTAAACACAAATAAGATGAGAACTACCACTAGCATGGAATACTATTTTTTTCTTTCCAATAAAACTCTTTTTTACCAATTCTCTACAAGTGGTTGTCACAGTTTTTCAAATACTGCACCTTTCTCATTTTTATATAGTTCCACTAAAAAACCCGATCATAGCTCATTAGCTTTTACAAGCTCATCACCAAATCAAGTGCTCACGAGAGCTAAAAAGTTCAAATAGATAGACAATTCAAATAAGAGGTCAAGCTTGTGGTGTGGTGGCCAATGAAATAGGATTACGGGCTCAACGGGTAACTAAGATACACAATCATTATGTGGATACAAACATATACGTGGCTCAACAAAGAAATACCTATATCCCTTCCTAGACTGAACAAGACTACTATTTCGCTTTGCAAACACACGGGGAAGTTCTAGACATTAACTGACATGCACAAAATATCAACAAATAGCTCTCACACACATTGGCAGATAACTCACTTAGGACCGGATCTATCCCGACTCTCTAGTAAAAGCAGTTAAGCAACGTCAGAATCAAACATTGTAGGGCACTTATATACGAGTCAAGAATTGAGCCTAGGCGTCATGACTAATGTACTCACTCCTCTCAAGGCACAACAAAGTTAAGAGCAGTTATCTCCAATTAACACCAGAGCACAAGACTTCTCTATTCCTAACAAAAGAAAAACTAACTACATCCGGTTCAAGCAAAACCCTTGGAAAAGAATCGCGACATCAAGAAAAATCAAGGAAAAATTATTACACTACCTAAGGAAAACAAAATATTTTATTTCGACGTTGATCCCTCAAGAAGACAGTCGAGGAAATCCATCGTCTAGAAAAGTCGGAAAAAAAAAAATTCAATCAAAAGAAACAACTACAAACACACATATACATATATACATTCCCTACCCCACACTTTAATTTGTGGCATATCCCCATGACACATAAATGAAAAGCAAGAAGTAAAGGAAACTTCCTTTACAAAAGCATAAGATTAATAAAGCACCTGAATCACAAAATATTTTTGAAATTTAGTACTTCCTAAAGATCAAGGTATAGTAAAAATCCCTGGATCTCCATATTTTTTATGGAGCTTATTTTGCAAGATGGCACTACAATGCTCTGTCAGCTTGACAACCGATGTCTCTTCCACTTTGTCCTTCTAGGACAATATCTCATTCATGAATTTAGCATAACCTGGAATCTGTGAAAGCATCTCCGTGGAAGGTATATTCACATGCACCTGCTTGAACTCTTCTAGAAAGTGCTCGAATTATTTATCCAACTTTTCTCTTCTTTGTTTCTAGGGGAACGGTAGTGTCACGACCCGAATTCCCTTCGTAAGATGTCGTGACGGCACCTAGTCTCAAAGACTAGGTAAGCCTAACAAATATGCGGAACAACTGAAATGATAACTTAAATAGCAAACATCAACAACTATATAAATGAAAACTGCTCCTGTACAAATCCCAAAACCCGGTGAAATATAAGTGACAAGCTCTAGATACAGTGTGGAACGCTCCTATACATCATTGTCTATCAAAATGTAAAGAAATAAGAAAAGAACGGGATTGAAAGGGACTCCGAGGCCTGCGGATGTGGGCAGGTGTACCTTGAAGTCTCCAGAGCAGAAGCACAACTCACTAATATCGGGGCTGATAAGATGCACCCGAATCTGCACAAAAACATGTGCAGAAGCGTAGTATGAGTACACCATAACGATACCCAATAAGTGTCAAGCCTAACCTCGGTAGAGTAGTGACTAGGTCAGGTTAGGGACCTACTAGGAATAATACGAAAAACAAGACGAAATATATAATAATGTAACGAGATGACGGAGAAGTGTAACAATAGAAATTCCCGAAGATAACAACAGGAAATTCAAGAAGACAACTACATGTAAGGAAACAAGAATCTTACAAGTAAAGAAACAACAACAAAACAACCACAATACACCAAATAGAGGTAAACAACAAGGACGCACCCGAGGTACCACCTCGTAGTCCAAAAAGTAAATATCTCACAACGACACGATAGAAACCTCGTGCAAAAAATGATAACCGCACGGCAGAAACCTTGTGCTACAATAACACTCCGCATGGAAGAACCCTCGTGCCAAAATAACACTCCGCACGACATAGACCTCGTGCCACAATAACACTCCGCACGACAGAGATCTTGTGCCACAATAACACTCCGCACGGCAAAAACCTCGTGCCACAACAACACTCCGCACGGCGCAAACTTCGTGCCACAACCAATCAGTTATCTCAACATAAAAATCACGAAAACAACACATAACAAATGGAACAATAAAATTACAGCATGGAATCCTACAATTAAAGAATGAATATAAAATCAAAGGAAGCATGTAATTCAACTAAGCATGTTGCAAAAATTGCATGTAAAAGATAGGACACGTAAACATGTGACATTAGGCTAAACATGATGAGTACACGTACTAGAGTAACTTAATTAAGGAAATAAAAAGGAACTACTTAGTAAAAATCGGATTTTCAACATTTAGCCCGAGTACGCACTCGTCGCCTCGCATACACGGCCCTCACATACGGCAATTTACCATAACAATACCAAATCCTAAGGGGAATTTCCCCCATACAAGGTTAGACAAGTCACTTACCTTAAACCTCGCTCAATCAATCAATAAGAAGGCCTTTCCCTCTATTTCCAAACTCCGATTGACTCGAATCTAGCCAAAATAATTTCATACTATAAATATAACAATAAGAAACTAATTTAAATAATGAAATTACGACCTTAGCAATGGATTGAAAAAATCGCCTTAAAAAGTCAACCTTGACCCACATCTCGAAATCGGGTAAAAGTCACAAATTACAAACACCCATTCAACCACGAGTTCACCCATACCAAAATTACTCACATCCGATGCAAAAAATATCGATCAAAGTCTCAAAATTCGGCCTACGGATTTTTCTACCTTTCCCCCCAATTTCTCAACCCAACTCCTTAATTAAATGAAGAAATTAATGATAGATTAGGAGAAATTAATCAAAAACGAGTCAAGAATACTTACCCAAATGATTTCCTTGCAAAACCCTCGAAAAATCGCCACAAAATCGAGCTCTCTAGGTCCAAAAATGGATAATGAAATCAAACCCTTGAAGTTAGCCTTTTTATGTCGGTTAATCCGCACCTACGACCTTGCTGCCGCATCTGCGGCTCCACACCTTCGGATAAACATCACAAGTGCATAATTCATTTAAGTCCAAAGAATTCGCTTCCGCAAAAAGTGGCCCGCATCTGCGCATGCGCACATGCGGCCTAAGCGACGCACCTGCGGAACATTATCGCACCTGCGTTCCTCAACACTTCAGAAGTGAAGCCGCTTCTGCGGAACCTTTTCCGCTCATGCGCCCACAGCTGGGCATGCCCAGTTCCGCATCTACGACCAAGTTCTCGCTTTTACGAGCCCGCACCTATGGCCATTCCCTATGCAGGTGCGAAAAAACTAGAAGCTGGGCACCTTCGGCAATCCAACAAGTCCACAAATGATCTGATTCACACTCGGGGCCCCCGGGACCCCGTCCAGATATACCCACAAGCAAGCCCTACTACCTTCTAGTATGCGATGTCCATCTCTAACTCGCGGGCCATGCTAAATCTGATACGGGGGTTGAGCCACTCAATAGATCGACGAACCCGCTCTCGAACAATATAAACTAAGGCTGGTGCATGCCTAGCCAAATACTAAACCAGACTACATACTTTGACACAGTCCTAGATACTTGGCGCAACTGCTCAAACTCTGCGCTCCATGCATCTCTGAGACTCTAAGGGACATACTCCCTCAAGAATATATATGAGAACTGAACTCGATCTGACCTTCGAAACGCTCTTCTCATACTCCTCGTTCGTCGTTCCAGGCGTACTCCAGTTAGCTCTTTGTCTTGATCCTTATTATATTAGGATGCGAGGAAAGGGAAAGAAGGTGATAACCAAGAATTATTAGCGGCATCCTGAAAATGTCCGGGTCGAAATATGGCTTTCAAATTAAGGGATGCTGCCAAAGGGAGTGGCGGTGCCATATGCAAAAAGGAAGAGACTCATAGAATGGCAGAGGCAAATGGAACTTTTGCACATTTTCGTTAACATCTCAACCGGAAGAGAAAAATAAAGAATCGGAATCGATTACAAGGTTTATTCGAATATGAAATCCAGTCTTGCATATACACCATCCTAATTTGTTTACTACCCAGGGTTTCGATACATTTCGCATTCGAGAAATCTCTACTGGCGCAAGTGCTATTCGAGAACAATTAGCCAATCTAGATTTACGAATTATTACAGTTAATTCATTGGTGGAATGGGAAGAATTAGGTGAAGAAGGGCACATATGGAATGGATGGGAAGATCAAAAAGTTGGAAGAAAAAAGGACTTTTTGGTTAGACGCGTGGAATTGGTAAGAATTTTATTCGAACAAATATAGAGCCAGAATGGATGGTTTTTGTCTATTACCAGTTCTTCCTCCTGAGTTGAGACCGATCATTCAAATAGATGGGGGTAAACTAATGAGCTCAGATATTCATGAACTTTATAGAAACGTTATCTATTAGAACAATACCCTTATCGATCTATCAAGTAGATCTACGCCAGTAGAATTAGGAATGTGCCAGGAGAAATTAGTACAAGAATCCATGGATACACTTCTTGATAATGGAATCCGGGGACAACCAATGAGGGACGGTCATAATACCTTATTCATATGCTCGCCACCAATGATAGGTCTCTCCTCTAAGCTGGAACGTAGTGAAAGAAACCCCACTAGACTCCACAACACCCATAGAATGGAGGATACAATGGCACTCCTCAAGAAAACCCTAGTCATCCTCTGACGCCAAGCTACTGAAAGTAGGAGAGTGGTACTTCTTGTACCTCTCGAGCCTGAGCTGCTCCTTCCTCAGAAACTATTGCCCTAACCTCAGGTTGAACTGGGGCTACCAACTGCATTGGTATGACCTCTAGAACATAGTTGACCTGGACGTGTGCTCTGGGGTACGGTCGGCGGGAGTCTGTGCTCCTCCCCAGACCTGAGATGTGGCAGGAGAAAGTGGTAGCAATCCTGCCAGAGCCAAGGTGCTGAACATGCTTAGAAACTAGGCGAGAGTCTCCTGGAGGGCTGGTGAGTAACAAGCATCTCAGGTTCCTGCCCTCCAACTGGAGCTACTGGTGGCTCCTCTATAGCAGCTCGTGTGGGTGCTCTGGATGCACCACGTGGATGTCCTTGGCCTCTCCCCCGGCCCCATCCTCTCGCGGAACTAGCAGGGTGCGGGTGTCTAGTCATTTGATCCAGCTGTACGTGTCCTCACCATCTGTGAGAGAATAGAAAGACAGATGTTCAGAATCTGAAGTCAAAATTTCGCACGATAAGGAATCAAAGAAGTGAAGCTTTTTCTAACAATTCCATAGCCTCTCGAAGATAAGTACAGACGTCTTCGTACTGATATGTGAGACTTTACTAAACCTTCTTGTGACTTATAACACCTATGAACCTAGTGCTCTAATACCAACTTGACACAACCCGAATTCCCTCGGTAAGATGTCGTGATGGCACCTAGTCTCTAAGTCTATGTAATCCTAACAAATATGCGGAATAACTGAAATAATAACTTAAATAGAAAACATCAACAACTATATAAATGAAAACTTCCGCTCAACATGTACAAATCCCAAAACCCAGTGAAGTATAAGTCAAAATATCTAGATACAGTGTGGATCTCTCCTATACATCAATGTCTATCACAATGTAAAGAAATAAGAAAAGAACGGGATAGAAGGGGGATCCGAGGTCTCTGGATGCGGGCAGGTGTACCTTGAAGTCTCCAAAGCAACAACACAACTCACTAATATCGAGGCTGATCGGATGAACCTGGATATACACAAAAACATGTGCAAAAGCGTAATATGAGTATACCACAACGACATCCAGTAAGTGCCAAGCCTAACCTTGGTAGAGTAGTGACAAGGTCAGACCAGGGCCCTATTGAGAATAACAGGAAAAACTAGACGGAAGATATAATAATGTAACGAGAAGACAGAGAAGTGTAACAATAGCAATTCATGGATATAACAACACGACATTCAAGAAGACAACTACAACACGTAAGGAAACAAGAATATTACAAGTTAAGAAACAATAACACAACAATCACAATATAACAAATAGAGATAAACAACAAGGGCACTCCCAAGGTACCGCCTCGTAGTCCCAAAAGTAAATATCTCACAACGGCACGGCAAAACCTCGTGAAAACAATGATAACTGCACGACAGAAACCTCGTGCCACAATAACACTCCGCATGGAAGAAACCTCGTGCCATAATAACACTCCGCACGGCAGATACCTCGTGCCACAATAACACTCCGCACTGCAGAAACCTCGTTCCACAATAACACTCGACACGATAGAAACCTCGTGCCACAACCAACCAGTTATCTTAACAAATAAATCACGAAAACAACACATAACAAAAGGAGCAATGAATAACATCAAGAAATCCTACAGTTAAAGAATAAATATGAAATCAAAGGAAACAGGTAATTCAACTAATCATGTAGCACAAATTGCAAGTAAAAAATAAGACAAGTAAACATGAGACATTAGGCTAAACATGATGACTACACGTACTGGAGTAACTCAATTAAGGGAATAAAAAGGAACTACTTAGTAACAATCAGATTTTCAACATTTAGCCCGAGTACGCACTCGTCACCTTGCGCATACGGCCTTCACATACTACAATTTACCATAACAGTACCAAATTCTAAGGGGAATTTCCCCTACACAAGGTTAGACAAGTCACTTACCTCTAACCTCGCTCAATCAATCAATAAGAAAGCTTTTTCCTCGATTTTATAACTCCGATCGGTTCGAATCTAGCCAAAACAATCTCATACTATAAATATAACAATAAGAAACTAATTTAAATAATGAAATTACAACTTTAGCAAAGAATTGAAAAAATCGCCTTAAAAAGTCAACCATGGCCCACGTCTCGAAATCGAGTAAAGTCATAAATTACGAACATCCGTTCAACCACGAGTCTTCCATACCAAAATTATTCAAATCCAATACAAAAATCTCGATCACAACCTCAAAATTCGGCCTAAGGATTTTTCTACCCCCCCCCCCCCCC